>DWPA01007307.1:0-10413 GCA_018251375.1 Calpodes ethlius | reverse complement strand
TTGAAAATGAGAGGTGCGTGCAGGAACTTACGCCCCCACGTTCAGGAAACTACGAATCACGAGGCTATCTTTGATTGTTCGAATTATTAAAATCGTATACTTATTGTTCGCATTATTAAAATCGTATACTTACATACAACTGACACACGTACATAGATAATACACGTTTTAGGGTTCCATAGTCACATGAAGCTATTTTAGTTTCGTCATGGCAAGCAGTTCGTCCGTCTGTCTATCTGCAGCATAACGCATTCTTGTTGCTAGAGAGCTGTAATGAATAAGTGATAAAGTAAAATTTTAAAAAGTTCTTCTTCTCTGAGGTGATTTTCTTTTTGATCATCTATCCCCATAGCATAGGAAGTCGTGGGGCATGATTTACAAATTCATTATGGGTTCACGTTGATTATTTCTGGATCTCAGAATCCGTTTTCAAAAGCTTTAAAATACTCACTTTGGTTAGAATCAAGTGTTCCCTCTTTTACCAGCTAAATGATTGGTTAAAAATCAAGGCAGTCGTATATGTGATGAATTCTAAAGGAAAAATATCAATACATAGGATTTTCTTTAAGTATTGTTTGTAATAAATGTATCTAATTCTTCATCTTCTTCTTGTATGAAGCCCTTTATATCTGCGAGATCTAATTCGCACTTGGCCGGTTTTTTGCTAGTGCTTTAAAAGACAGCGAAAGAAAGTTAACGTTTGTTGCAAAATAAAGTTGTTCTTCCATTTCCCAGCTTGCGATATCCATTCAGATAAGACGCTTACCAAAGTTCAAGAATTTGTTAAATTTAAGAAAGTTATATGGTAATGCTTAAAGTAATTCCATTACTACCGTCATAATTAATCGGATAATAAGAAAACAAAAATTTTATGCTGGAACGAAAGTAACTAAAGTTCCTTACTTTCAAATCGAAATGTGATCTGTAAAGGTGCTTCCCCATATGATAAAATAATATAATATAATAACTGCATAACATTGTCGTTATCTGCTTGTTGGTCACCTACATATAAAAAAAAGAAAAAAATAACCTCTATATTTCAATAATTAAAGGAAGTATTTAACAACATAGCGTTGCAATTATTTCTATCAATGGCAACCATTGATAGAAATAAATTGACTACCTTTTTATTGTTGTTCTTGTCTCACACGCGGGCGGTGCCGCGGACAACATCTAGTACAAATATATTTTTCTGGAATCGTAGGGCTTTTTTTGAGGCGGCAACAAATTTATTATGAGAGAATATTAGAAGGTACCAATCTCGAAACAACCTGACAGTAATTCAATATACTAAGTAATAAAATATTATCCTGGTGGATAATCTATAATTATGATTGAATATCGGGATATTAAAATTAAGTATTATTTTTTTAAATCTTTCATTAATTTGCCACATTTGCTAGTTGAGTATTTTGTAAGCTAAATGAGACCTTCTACCTACTCTATGAAGGTAAAATTTTACACATAGCTTTACTATACTCGAGGTTTGTTTCAGACAAAGGAACTCGTCAAAGATGAATGGCACAGTTATGTACGTGCAGTATAAAAGCGTAATCAGTTTTATAAACTAATCATTTATTCATGAAATTGCCACTTCATGGTAAGCCATTATCATCGTCAAAAGTAACAACAAAAAATATGGAGAAAGAAAAAAATACAAGTGTTAATGCAAGCCATTCTACTACATGTGGAAGCACCGTAACTCGCCGTTTATTCTTTCCAATTTTCTCGGTCGATTCTTCTTTAGCTAAAGTTCCTGTAGCAGCAATGGATAATAATGATAACATTGTGTTCTCTCAAATTGACCGGTTGTAACGGCTTTTGTTCGTACAAAACAATATTGTACCGATGAAATTGAAACACTGAGGAGGATTAGATATTCTTGGTACAAAATTATCTAATCTGTGGCACAATATAGAGTGAATAAAGCTCCCAGTAGATCTGTATTATTGATGATTTCCGAGACAGATAAGTGTTTGTTTTCCATCACAAGGAATCCTAGTACAGTGACTGGAGTGAGTGTACGTTACATTTTACTTCATCTAATTTTAATAAGATAGTTATCTACATATATGTTGCTGGCGGCTTCGCTCACGTGTGAGAAAAGAACAGCAATAAAAAGGTTATCTATTCCTTTCCATCACTAGTTACTAGACAACGCTTTTTTGTTTGATACTCGAATTTGGCTAAAATATACATCGTTTCGATTTTTTCCGTAGAAATGATATATTTAATCGCGGTATAAAGTAGCTTGTAGTACTCGTCGTCCTCCCAACTGTCTCCAAACCAAAAATGGTATTATAGCAACGCTCCGTTGAGCCGTTCAGACCGGTGTTGAGCCGTCTGAATCCAGTGCTCACTGTGTTCTTCAGTCTTCAGTCCACAAACATGTCCTATGCTACTTTTTCCGAAACATGGACGCCAATCTAAGACTTCTCTTCCTCCACAGCTATCGATCATTCTCAATGTAGCAATATCCTATCAATAACACTCGCTCCACGTACTTATAATAAAGTAGGTGAATACACTAAAACCCTGAAACCTACTACGTTATTCGCTGAGCATTCATTATTGATCAGACACCGCTGAGCATAAATTTATATTTATGGCCACTAATACCGGCCTGCATTCAACCTGGCATCTATTACGAGTACGTTATACTAAATGTCATGCACTTTTATATTTAGTGTTTTGTGCTTGTAAAACACTTTTTATAGAGGCGTTAGTTTTAGTGGGTATCATCATGCTAGCATCGGTTTTATAGTCTGTGGTCACGTATTGGTGCAACATCAGTTGTGGAATGAAAATATCACTTACGTAGGCTTATCAGGCCGCTGCAATGTATGATACGTTAAGTGGTTTAAAATCAATCAAAAAATAGTACGCTGAATAGGACTTTTTACATGAATAAACTATTTTATTCTTGCTATTAAAATTATATTAACTGGCTGCAAAACAAATATTGAACGGGACGTTTATAAAAACTATATTTTTTATTGTATTGTGCTTGTTTTTTTTTATTTTACAACCAAAAGTGTTTTTTGTTTTCTTTTTTTTATTTTTGAGTATTTTCCTTTTCGTTTATGTATGCTAAATATATACATACCATAAGACGATAAGTGACTACCATTAATTTCACCAGGACATTAGGAATGTGAATGTCACGTTTTTGTATGTCACGTGTTAGGAAAAACACGAAAAATCTAGCGGATTGCTAGGGTGCTTACCACCTTGGTACTCCAGAGTAAAGTACCCAGCTCCAAAGTAATCCTAAACCTTAACATTTCGTACAAAGATTAAATCAGATGCTTCAATTTGATTTTATTCTTAATCCATTGTTCAGCAAATTTCACCAATATTTCAGGAGGCCTTTACTTTGACCAAATTAAAAGACACGTGAACCTTAATTTATTCGAATTGCGTCCTTTCATTTCAGACTTCCTATGGCCACGCTGCTTGTCCATCATCAAAGCTGGTCTCTATATTTATATTGCAATGTTATTCGACTTAAATATATACAGACAGACACCGGACAGGTAAAGTCATACTGTCTGTTATTAATTAGCCAACATATCCAGAGATTACGCATAGATAAATTATTGAAAATCGTTAGTCATCAAGACCTAGTCACAGGTAGTAATTCAACAACTAGTATATCCAAAATCCTTCATTATTTATCGCTACCTGACATCACACTGTCGTACTAAAGCGATTAATTCAATAGCTTAACTTATCAATGACAACATAAATAATGGCATAATGATGGACCGCCTGATCCTACACCAGATATGGAATGTATGGGTTATTGTAACGACCCTTTTACGTCCTAGCTTTTTCTTCACACGTAAAAGTTTTATACAATCCACAAACGTTAATTAATATCCTATTAAGCAAATGATTTTGGTAACTAATTGAAGCTTTGATCCATAATGTAATATTTATTTTTATTTAAACTTTATTGCACTTAATAAAGATACAGGGTACAGAGTGTTATCTACCGGTGAATCTTCGAGTAGTGGGAAACTTTGTAAGCGGTTACAAAGTAGGAAAGTTTAGACAATTACGTAAAACAAGCATTTATTATGAAAATGACTATAAGAATGTTAAAAAGGACGGCGAGGGAACGGATAAATGGAAATGATGCAACGTAACCAAATACATTAATATTTGGTTTTTAAGTTTGATGACATATTGTGGCAACGTAATAATAATAAAAAAGCAAGCAAGCAACCTCAAAGCAAGTGAGGAAATAACAGACGTCTTAACGTCTTAATAACAAAAAAAAACTTGAAAATTAAGGATGCATGTAGAATTTGAACTCAAGCCTCCGTGTTCAATAGACCAACGTTGGGATCACTAGACTATTATCACTGGTATAGTTATCTTTTTGTGAATCCTACGTGGCTGGATAGGTATTCCTTGAACCAACCTTCAAAGAATTTATAGTAGTTCGGTTGGTGGCTTGAGGGCCAAATCTTTGTTTCTCTTCTTGGCAAGCTATTAATCGGTACTTTCATTTGTTTTGGTGTCCATAGTAGACTTCTAACCATCAGATCTTTCTCTTGGCAGGCTCTTCATCAGTAGTACCTTCGATATTTCTGGTGTCGATCGTAAACTGAAACCACTTTACTCCTTAGACAAAACACTTTTCTGTACACTCTCACGCTCTGAAATTGTATAACAAATAACATTATTTTTCTGCAACGAATGTCATTGCTATCAATTTTTTAAACGCGATTTTCAGAAATAGACCTTTGTCTAGACCCACCGTTAGTTAGTTCGCAGTCTAAATAAAAAGTATGTTTAGCTAAATCAAAGTATTATTCTTATATATTTTCTCTTTTATTTATTTGAAATGGAACTTATTTGTTCAATCGAGTTTGAACAAGTTGTCAGCGAGTTCTGTTATCTTCAGCTTCTACTATTACCTTCTGTAAACAACAAACATTGTAGTACATTCATAAGAACGTAATAACATTGATATTACTATTTGTTTTCTATCGCACACATAATATTATCATAGGATAATAACAATATCATTTTATTATGATAATTCAGTCATAAAAATTGCCAAATGTTATTTGCCAGGCAACAAATTATATTACAGAGTATGAGACTTAATAATATTTTTGTTTGTCTAGCCCGTTTATTTATAATCGATATTACGAGGTTTCGCAATGAAATTGAAAGAAAACATCGATTGGTTGTATTCTTATCTATTTGATTTTAGTTTCTTGAACAATTTCAAAAACAAAAATGTATGAGTAATCCATTGCCTTTCTATTTCATATTTTTTTTGTATTGTGTTAATTACTTTATGTTTATAGATTTTAGGAAATTCTATTAATCACCACAAAAGTATAAATAATCCACCTAAAAGTCAGAATCAATTATAACATCAGTTACCCCAGAATCGATGCGTTGCCGGCGAAAGAGGAAACGGCTAACTCGCTGTATAATATCCATAATTTGTCGAGTAAATAGTGAAAAACAAAGGTAACGGGCACAGAGCTCGTGTCGTGTCGGAAATCGTGAACTCAATTCAGCGGTGAAACGATTTGCTGTAGCAGAAAATTTCCGAGTAAAAGCCATTTCGTTTCTGACTGAGAAATTGTTGTTTTACCTTATTTTTAGACTTTATACTAGAGTAAGGATACAGATCACGTGTAAGCATACGAAACTATAACGTGTCATTGTTTGCGATACGTAAGATTTTGTTTCAGGTTTCAAACGCACACCTTGGAAAATATTGGATGAAATTATTACTGATCTATTTAGGATTTTCTGTTTATTGTCTTTTCGTATATATTCTGTAACTAATGGGAATCATTTCAGAGAGATAACTTATTAAATTATTAAGTCAGTAATTTGGAACATGACAGACAGAGTGGATAAACATTGCAAATTATCAAATTTAAAGTACAGTTGTCATAACATAAGCCTTATAATTTTGTCTTATTTTTCCGTTCGTCCATTTACAGTTAAACGTTGAGAACTTTTGTAAAAAAGACCACAAATAATAGTATAATATACAAAATAACTCTCCGGTGGAAACTTGTAATAAATTGTTATAGATAATAGTATTAATTTCTCTGTAATCTGTTATAAGTTTTGGGAACGTTTCACATATTGATCGACTTAAAGCAAGACGCACAGATCTGTTGCAGCGTCATTATAAAATAGAGACACATATTACAGCTAATGATTCTTGAACTTCGTGACGTGCCAAAAAAACTTTAGGCGATTATTTTGCAATAAATATATGACACATAAGCAACTGGTCTTACTACATTAGTACATTAATAGTGATATATTTAATGATTAAAATAATTTTAATTAATAAAATTTAATACTTAAAGTTTGTCTCTCAAACTGTAGAAAGCATTCGTAACGGTTACACATTCATATACCAACTCCTGACCTGAGAACCAACATTTATCTATGACATTCAACCCCGAAACTTGAACCTTCCAAGGCACCGATCGAAATGCAGGTAATTTTACGAAGTTATCGATCTTTCAATGTTGTTCCTAATAATATGTCCTTTAATAAAAGCACTTGTTTTGTTTTTGTTAATTATACGAGCAATGGATACTTAAAATTTTGTGAAAGTAAAAATACACAAATGACCAATTCGAATCCGAATTGACATTGTTCATTCGGTTTGTTAAACAACCATTATCTAAATATCTATAAACTAAACATTAATTAATATGTAGATTCACGTGCTATATATTACTAAGCCAATCATTTTGGTCACTCGCCTATCTGTTTAGATCTGTCGGAATTAGTATGTAGGAACAAGGATCTTGCTGTACCTTCAGCGATTAAATTCGTTAATATTAAAACAGGTAAGATCGAAAAGCACTTGTAGAATGCGATTTATATTACCTCATAACTGAGATGGGACGTAAAAACGTTAATCATGGAATTAAAAATGTAAAGCAGTACCAAAGTAATAAACTTAGCCTAAAGATATTTACGTAATTCTAGTTATCCGACGACATAATTTATGTTTTGAATCTCCGAATGCTACGATAGTGTATATATTTTAGAATGACAAAATGTATTGATTATTTACATTTCTAAATTAATTACACCTGAATGTTTTGGAGTAAAAATATTTATAAACACAAGTAAATAAATAAAGAATACACAATGAAGATCAAATAATAATGACTAAAATTACGCAAAACTACATCAGTAATTGTATTGCATCTTTGAAAATAACCACAAATTATCAAACGCGTTACCAAAATTTTAATTATTAACGTCATTTATAGACAACAGTCACATCGAAGGTAATTCAGATGTGTTGTCAGCCAAAAAAGGAAGATTTCATTTATTTTACGTGTTAAAATCATTTATCGCTGATCGCTTACCCCTCCATGGTACACCACGTCAATAACTGGCTGTGTTAGGCACCGAATTGATAACAAATTAGGAATAATGAATGCAATAACCTGAAACGGACGCTTTAATTCAAATTGTAACGAGAATCATCAAATTAAGCCGCGATTAATGAGAACTGTTTTGATTAACGTAATTCTGCGGTGTGCATAACGTATTGGTCATTAAACAATGTTGTTTAACGTCCAGATATTGTATTGGCGTTGAATTATAACTGAAATTGTTTTAAATTAAAAACTTAAGTTGTTAGTCCGTTTTGAAGTTCTTAAGATAAAAATGTAGTATTTTATATAATTTTATTACGATAAGATATTTGCCTTTTTTTTTTGAAAAATCCTTACAATTTTCCAGATACATTATGTATAACTTAAAGATAATTGCGTCCTTTACCGGCAAAGACAACTTTAAAAATTATTATTGTTTTAGTTTTATACTTATTTAGTGCGAATTATTCTTACTAGTGATGGTCTTGCTGGTGTAATAATTTTCACGCGGACCCACCCTCCATTTAAACGCGATTTGTAAAGACTTATAATAATTTTTCAATATTTTTTTGCAAAGTAACCCCTGATACTATTAAAGACTTAAATATTGTATAGCGAAACAGAATTTTTAAATAAGAACGCATTTTTAAATAACGAAGCATAAACACCCGCATTTCAATTTAATTTCTCAGTAATAAAATAATATTTTTTAAATTAAAAATAACATGTGTCGTTATGTGCGCATGTAATAAAGAAGATATACTTCTTGGGCGTAATAAGATGAAAATCTTTTTAAAAATGTTATCTTTCGCGTTATAATATTTTTTGTAGAAAAAATACGATAGATACTAAAAAAAAGGGTATTATTCATTGAAAGAAAGTCTTACTATAACACGTTATATAGTGAAATAAATTCTATTTAAATATATTTGTGCACAATTAAAAATAAAAATTATAGCTGTCGAAATAATATGACACGACAGTGGCTAGCTAATTCCATGGTGTTTGTTCTTAGACAAGGTGTACATCATCGTATCGCGTATCGCGCATCGTAAAAAATTCTCTCATTATTTTTTCCTAACGTTCCAAAAGAAGTATAATTCTTTAACTCACTCTGTCTATTTATATGTATGTATGTATGAAGGTATATCTGGGTGGAATTTTATAATCGATATTTGAACCACTTCTTCATATCCAATCAAGCTGCAATTTTACGTCCTAACTCTTTTCCGAATATAGACGAGTACTTTGACTAAAGTGAGTTTTTTGCTTTAATTTAAACTGTAATATTATTTATTTAAATTAGACCTTTTCATTTCTAAGCGGTCTTTAAATTTACATATAATAATCAAGAGGGAACACTGACATAAGCAAACTACTCCGGTCCTTTATAGTAAGGATAATTTATAAAGAGACAAATCGTCATCGTCTCTTAATACCAGATGGTATGTATGGTATGATCACCACAAAATAATAAACACTACCGGATCAGGTTAACCGGTTTTTGCATTCCGGTTGCAATGTCAGGCGGTCTTGAACCCCAATCCCGTGCTAAGACAGTGGTACCTTTAAAGGTGACAGAAGCTGACCCTGCTTCGTAGCAACTTGGTGTTGCTGACTTCTATGGGTAGTGGTAACCACTTACATTAGCTCGATCGTCAGCTGTTTTTTTTGCTATTTATAAGAAAACCATGTTCATGATACCCATGAACAAGGAAGATAATACAAATTTAATATAGTCTCCGGTCACTCGTTTTGTCATCAAATACACTTGTCATGCTATGTTTTGTTTTCGGATAAGGGTTTGATCAATGGAACCTATGCAAGCTCTGAGCCTTCTTTCTTAGCGCCTGTATTTGCTTCTTCTCCCTTATTTCTTAGTCCTTAACGCGGTAATGCCTTCAATAATGCCAATGTACGTAAATTTCAATAACGATGGGAGATTTGCTACTCATGGAAATGAGTAATGAAAGAAAATAGAATTGAGAGAAATAAAGAATTATTTTTTGTCTATTTACATAAAACAGATAGAGTATATGAGATTAAATCTGTCTGTATATAGCTATAAATAAAATGAAACAAAACCAATTAAAAGTACCAATAACAAATAAACACCCTTCACGTTTAAGTAGCACATCAGCAGCATTTCGAACGGGATTAGATAACATTGTTACACGGTGCAAGGCACGCTCCACGTAGCATCCAATATCTCCACTCGGTACGTTTGTGTGGCGCGTATAGACGAGCGGGTGAAATGTTTGCGTAGAAAATTATTAGCGAACAGTACCAAAGCAAACTACATCCGATCTATTATTAAATAGAATCTGAAAATAGATTTGGTTTTGTACTTTACTTATGGTTTTGTAATGAGGACTTTTATCACGAAATTGCTAAGTATCTTGACAGAATATTCTGCTCTTTTTTTGGTCAGTAGTGCATGGTTTAATATCTTTGATGTTACTGATGTCCATGGGCGATGGTAGCCACCACTGGGTAGGTCGTATGTTTATTCTTCAGCTATTTACACGATAAGTGTTAATTAAAAAAATATACAACGTAGTGCACAAATCTATACTCGTTTTACAATTATACTTTTCCTTTCTGATCTACTCTTTCATATTAATATTATACAATACGTAATACATAATTATATAAACATTTATTTTATCTCTATCTTACACATTTATCATATTTTAACAAGTGGGCAGAATAGGAATCGCATAAACGGTGTGCAGACTTCTGCAACACAAGGAATCTTTTAGTGCAGAGTCTGCAAGACATATCTGGATAAGTTACAAGCTATTATATAAGTTAGTACCTAAGATAAACCCTAAGTTAATATCTTTGTAACTTAATAATGTGTGGAAATAAATTTATCTTATTCTAAAGAAAAATAAGTTTTCATTAATAAATATATTTATTTTCTTATGATTATAATAATAAATATAAAATATATCTTTATAATATATACATAGTAGACGCACACAAACAAGTATTATCGAATTTTATGAATTTTGTA
>DWPA01007306.1:0-10413 GCA_018251375.1 Calpodes ethlius | reverse complement strand
GGCTTTAAAACCATACTCTTCAAACGCGGCTATCCTTCAGCGAGTAAAAAGGTAAATTTACCAGATTCAAAAATACCAACCGCTAAAGATATAAGTAACGACTGTTAGAATTAGTTTTTGTTTGATATTTAATGTAACTCACTTTGGAATTTTCCTTTAAAGTTAAGATACTTTATACTATCATTAATTTTTTCTCTTGTACCTAATCATTAAAGGAAGCTTCATGCGTCTGTTGTTTTTTATCTATAAAAATCCTTTGATTTTTTTATCTATTCCATTTAATTCATTTTATCAGATTTATATAAAATAAAAGTATTTTGAAAGAAATTGTACATTATAGGTCCTTCATAAATATCATTTTTCAAAAGTTATTATTATTAAGTTAACTCAAATTTTATGTACAATGACAACTAACGATATTTTAATACAAGAAGAACTTAAAAATGAAGGAAAATGAAAAATTAATATGATTTTAAATTGTGATATACTTGTCTAAAATCATAAAATATGGCGGACTTTGCTGAAACTAGGTTTAAATATTTTGTGTCGAGGTGATAAAGCTGAAAACGCTTAGCACGCTTATCACATATTATTAGTTACTGAGTTTCCCTAAACATCGATGACAGCAGGGTATACCTGAACTCCTGTATCACGTCCCCGTAAGAACATTAATTTCATCAATCGCGCATACGCAGCTGTTCTAAAGAGACGACTGTCGTACTTATGCAAGAGTGACGAACCGTAACGCAACGCCCCAAGAGAATTCGCTCTACGCTGCTAGTATAAGTGTCAAGCGTTAAAACAAGTTTCTGAGTTCTTCTTTAATAGACCATGCAATTGCGATGCATATCGAATTAACATTGACATGATATTTGTAGCGAATAAGTGACTATAGCGACGCATATGTTTCGTGGCCAAGCCATTCAACTGAGAATTATTGAGGCATACAATCGGTTTTCATCGCCGCTGATAATTATGCGCGTATTAATCTGAGACCAAAAAAGTTGGAGAGGAATCCAAGGAACGAAATTTCGTCAAACATGTTTATTCGTACCATTGGATTTGCAGGTAATATTCCAAACATGAGACTTGGGATCCAAAATTTATTGTCTTCGAAACAATTGCTTTAAATTTTCCAGGGTTGTATGTTAACCTGGATCCAGTTTATACCCATGGGCCGAAAATATACCATGGGACAGGTCACAAAATTTATTGTTCGGGTAGAACCCCTGGGACAGTGTGATTTATGAGGAGCTTGAGTGAGCTATGCCGTTTCCTATTGACAGGAGGAATTCAACTCCTTGTCAAAGGAGGTAAGTCGTATTCGCTACTAGTTTCTCAGGGACGTGGAATATAGTTATAATAAACTGTTGATAGTTAGCCCACACAATGTGTCCTTACTGTTAGCGGCTGACTTGACTAAAGCTATCTGAGGGATTTGTAAATTATACCACGACAAGTTTATAGAAAAATAAAAATATTAATCGTGTTCTTGCTAGTTATGATACAAGAATAAAAATGAAATGGCTGATACAAGTTGTAACTAGTCTTTTGACTATTAAATAATTTTCAAATAATGTTGTCTAGTGCCGTTAATCACGTCTTCGAGTTCTCGTTAAATATACATGTAGTTCTTACCAATCAACTGCGCGTCTATAAGTATAGTATAGCGAATATATAATTTGATGACGATTAGTTATTACTGTAATAACAGACGTAAATACTTTAGTTCTGACCTTCAACTGATTTTGGATGACTTAGAATAGTTTCATGAGCTGGGGATTTTGAATCGAAGAAATAAGCCGTTGTACTCGTTAAATACGGAATTTATTGTAGTCAAAACAATGCGGTGATAAATTTTACTTTTAATTTGTTTTAATGCATTGTTTTACTTGGTTTCTTCTTCGAACTGGGTCGCTTTCAGTTGAAAGTCCAACCCCACTTTGAAACCCAACTTTGTCTCCTTTTTGACCCCTAAAATGTTTGATCCATATAATTTAAATATCGGAATCATTTCCAGATTAAAATTTAGGTTAAAACATAGAATAAAAATCGTCAATAAGAGACTACAGAAAAAAATAAGGATCTCTCATATGCGCATCTCCCGTTTTATAAGCCCTTTCATATTAGGTATGAAGACACCGATTTTTTTACTTGCATTCTTTTCTACCTGCGTGGCTGGCACGAGCTTACGACTACATTAATATTTTCAACAAGATCTAAATAATATTTTTATTGTAAGAATATTGCGTTAATTAGTTTTTACAAATATATTCAATTTAAACTTACCGCTCAAATGTCGATTGTAGCTAACGCACTCACGAACGCAACTATTGCCGCATACCTTCATAATATAAGTTCTTTAGAATTATTTAAGAAAAATGTCATAAATCTCCTTGTTACGGGGACCGAATTTAGAACATTTGCATGGCACTGAAGTGAAAACACTTGCGGTTTATTTTGAGTAGTATGCATCTGTGCGTTTGAGCTGGCTTCTACGTTACTCAAACAAAGAGAGAAATCTATTCTATTTGTGATGGAACAGTGATTTATTAGTGTTCGGTTATGTATGTTTTTACCTGTTATATGATGTGCGTCGTCTGACATAATGTTATATTTCCGTTATTGGGGTTGACAGGCGCATTGTCTTGTTCATGTAAACTTCAAAGTGCTCTTCACTCTTATATACGCTCTCTTTCGTTTTGTTGTGCAGATATCCGCCTTCGTATCAGTCGTCCAAAAAGCCGAAATATGATGACGACGAAGGACCCTCGCATTTGAAACAAGTTAGACCAGCGTACGAACCAACAACAAAGGTAAGTCGATGAACTTGCACACACACAATCACACTCAGAAAACGATATTATAAAATATAAATGGTTAAATCATAAACAAACATCTTAAATAAATTATGTGTCCAACGAATTGTTGTTAAATTTACCGATAATATAATTTTTTTATTGCTAAAACATTTGTATAATAATTGAAATAATTGGGTGCATTACTTCGTGTTACTTTGTTTAAAAAGTATAGATGTTCGTTGTTTTTCCACGTTTTCATATATTGTAATAAGGATAGTTAGTGATTTGCGATTATTGGATAATGTGAATCATAAAAGCAATCGAGAATACATCGTGATATTTTAAGAAAGAGTTCAATCTTATGTAACTATTAAATCTTGAAGGAAGTTGAAATGAACGCGGCAAGATTTTGTGCTATTAAAATAAAAAAGAAACATTTATATCGTGAACCAGTGGGTTATCTGGTTTCAAAGAAGTTAAAGAACAGGATACATGGATTACTTGGAATTTTACACTCTAAAGAAGGAAAAAGAAGGACTGAAGGACTATCGATGATGTTCAGCTATGGAACATAAAATAAGCCCTATATAATTAGAAAGCATCCTGTTGACTCTTAGAAGACAAATGAGAATAGGTTTTAAAGACGTCGTCAAAGAATATTTTTATAGTAACATTAAAATAGATGTCAATTTGAAACTTGATCCTCGACGAAACGAAACAATAATTCAAATCGATAGAATTTTGAAGAGCTATAAAGACCACGAGAATAAATATGTGAAATCTGTCCATAATCAGATATCATATTTCTATTTTTGATAATTATGATTTTAAGCCAATAAACTATTGCATTTCTGGGCTTATTTTGATATAATGAACTTGTGATTATTTGAAGAATATAATGTGATGAAAATGGTGTGTGCTCTAGTTTTCTTAAAGTTTTTCCATGAAGACTTTAGACGCATCTGAAGATATTTTGTATTGATGGGGCATTAATCGAGGAATTAAATTCGTCGTGGATACTTACCTGTACTTATGAAATGTATGATATGTTTATAATAAGTCTCGATAAAGGCAATGTGGATTTGATATTGATGTTATTAAGTGAGGTAGTTTATAACAAAGATATATAAAAGAGACATGACAAAATGTAAGCAACGATTGCTACGTTTATTGAACATATTTTTACTTTCGCCGCTTTAATTTGCAGCTTTTCTATGAATGGAAAAGGAGTTGACCCTCGGTTTTTTCTATAGTCGATTATCCATATACCACAGCTTTCCATTTCAATATATTAGTGATGATATCAGTGATCCATGATATCGGTGCTGAATATGATGTTAGCGATCACCTAAACAATATTAGGTGCATTCGGATTAAGTGGATTTAAATATATACGTCACACAACTTCTCTCTTCAACAATTTTAAGATGATCCGTCGTAGTTGAGTGAATTAAACGTATTTTTACGTAATTTAATTATTATTCCCCAGCTGTTGATCTTCATGGGAAATGTATCAATACTTTTAAAGGTGCATTCTTATAGAGAAAAGGAAGTGCTAAAACATTGTTGGAGCTTAAGTCTTAAGTGAGAATGACAAGTGTAATGGAGATTTTTCCTTTTTTTTCTAACGACGTTTGATATGCACCTAATTTTACACATAAGGACTTTGTATTTTTACTGATACTATTATACCTATAAAGTTCAAGAGGAATTTAATAAAAATTATGGACCTTCAACACTAGGCACCGGCGTTGCGAAGCAGACTCCAGACGACAGCCTCAAGAGTTCTCAGGAAGAGTTTAGTACAGATTAGTTACAGCTAATGTTTCGCGTAAAACGTAAGCCTATGTGAAGAATTACGATATTAGCAGAGACTAATTAAAAAAATTAACTCGTCAAACGAGCCGACTTAATAACACAACACAAACAAAGTAATCGATTTTTATAAAATCGATTAAAATTATTATTTCCATTTTGGACCACAACTAGACTGCGTGGGAGCGTTTAATTTTAAAACGGATGAAAAATACCAGTGGACACATACACATCAAAATGTATAATGAAGTCAGGACACATTGTGAATTTAAGTTGTCTCTTGGTCCAGCGGTAGGCCGTGGGGCTTCAAGCTGCCAGTTACATGTTCGAGTTGTTTGCCTACTTACATTACTGGACTGTTTTTATAATATATAAGTTTGATAGCTGACATAATCCTGATCTGGCCAATAATGCTTTAGAGCATTGCATGGAATTAAGGTTAAATGTTTGCATATTTAAAGTAATAATTGTAGAACTTCAAATTAACAGAAATAAAATTTAGGAAAAACATCTAGACTTACTTCTGTAAGCTCCAACACTTTTAACAAGAAGATACAGGACGTCACGCTTTGTACTTAGTTAGATTTAATAACATGCTTAAAATAATTATATTAATATTATGGTATACTTTCTAATCTAATAATTTTATTGTGTTGTCTGTGTTTGCTAGTAAAATTTCAATTTACAGGCGCCAAACCAAGCTATGTACTCAGGTGGATACCGCCCGAATGTACGTGAAAACGTGCAATACCCCTCGCCTAACACGCGCTCGGATCCATGGCAGCAGAGCGGTGATAAGTCTACAACATATGTCTCGACAAAAATTATAGATAGTAGAATGGAAAAGTTCGACGTGTCAAGGGGCTCGGAACATATGCGGATGGGAGATGCTGTTCCGAAAAGGTCGCGCTCCGGCACTCGGGATTCTAGGTCACCCGTTCGAAGAGATCGATCTCCTTTCAAAGACAGATACCGGAGACATTCCCCGTCACCTCGTTCCCCGCGACGATCTTGGGCCCTGGAGAAGAGGAGAAGTCCCGACGTTCGTGAAGCTCCGCCACCGCCGGTGTGGCCTGGCCAAAACTCTAGAGAACCTGAATTTCCTAGGCAGAATCGACAACACTTTTCTGATATAACTGAGAAGATTGATAAGAAACCCGAACCGACTTGGGAAAGACCATCGTATTCAGATAAAAATGATGGACGGCGTGAGAAAGACCCTGACTTGAGACCATTTGCTCAAAATAATCCCGTTCTACAGAAATGGAAGCCGACGTCGCCTGTAGATCCTAAAGAGTCTATATCAAGGGACAATTTTAGACAGGAAGATCGTTTTTCTGAAAATGTAAGAGATTCACACAACTACACTGCAAAGGAACAATTTCGACGTCCAAGTTCAACAGAGCGCATAAGCTATGTTGAAAAACGTGAATTCCGAGAGTATCCGCCGAAGAAAGATGATCATGACGAATTGCATAGGAAAAAGGAAATTCCGCCGAGAAGAGACGGTTTTAATAGAGACGATGAAAGAGAACCTTTTCGCACTAACACTGCCCAGCTTAACAAGGAAATCGAAGATGTTTACAAAAGAGTGGCAGAATTGGGTAAAAAAGCCCAAGAATACCGCAAGAAGGAAAGCCGTTACGACGATGACCGTGACGACCAGTTCTATAGTCAGAATGAAAATGAAATGCAACGAGGGCGAGATGCGAGACGTGATTTTCCCACCGACGGTAGATTTCAGCCTCGTGATGAAGAAACAAGACCTCGTCAAATCAATGAAGCCAAGCTGCCTGGTCGCCAGCGAGAATCACGGTGGTCAACAACGGAAACTTCAGAAGTTTGGCGACCAAAGAAACCGCTCAGCCCTACTGTCAAAGCAAAAAGAGACAAAGCAGCCGAGGAATTGACTAGAAGAATCATGAACAAGTTTAAGGATCACATAAAAGAACACCAGAAGACTCGTATACACGACGAACTAACACTAACCATCTCTCGCATATTGTTCGACATGTTCAAGCATGAAGACATATCGTACATTGAGCTTATAATCAAGTTCAATAAGAAGTACGATGCCAACGATGAGCAGAAAATTTTCGAAGAGGTGATGTCGAGTTTTTCAAGCAATTACAGGAAACGCCTAGCTCAGGGTAAGATTTTGATTAACATTTTTGTCGATATTTTGGTTTGTGGTTAATAATAATCCTGCCTTTGCAAGTTTTAAGCGTGCTAAGTTTTGGGGGTTATAATAAGTTTGCAATTATAATGGAACGATCTAGCCATAAGCGTCTGCTGGAAAATCATCGAATGCTGGGTTTTTGTATGCGGTTTGTACATCACACAGACATGACCACATTGTACACTCCACTGTATCTTCCTATTTATTTAGTTATAACTACGAATTGCACCTTCCTACAACTTTACGTTTCCTACACTAAACGATTTCTCTCATTAACATAACATACCACATTACATGGATACAACATATTGAGTAAAATAATAACATTGAGTCATGATTGATAGAACGAAAATAGTGATTTTTAAGCGTGATATACTCTAATACAATATGCTGGTTTTCCTTTTTAGTTGTAAGTCGTTAATACTTAGACGCAAATTATGCTAGCCCCAAATGAAATAAGCTTTACCCAGACAGTTCCCATGTTGACGAACTAATATTTATATTACCAGGTTGGTAAAGCCTGGAAGTCAATAACCTGACGTGTTTTATCCGGTTTTATAATTTGACCCCGTTCTTAATTTGTTTAGTTTTGGATTTCAAGTTATTATTTTGTAGTGGGTGATAAATGAGAATGATAATATTCTGTGTAATTTTCAGTTATTATGCTACATTATGTCTGTCAGTAATTGTATATCGTCTGTGCGCCTTTATGAAATAATAATGTAAACAATGTGACTTACTTTGCTTTGTCAGGGTGCATGCAACGGGTACATTTTGTAGGAGTTTCGATACAATATTCATTAGAATATATTCAAGTATTTGTCTAGACACTTATTCAGATTTTGAAAGTAGAATATCTACCCGGTTGTGTATCCAAACTTCTGCAGAGCTATCATTCAGTGTAGTTTGGTATTTTGTACCAATGTCATGAGTAGTATTGAAACAAATGTGGGAAATAAAAAACCTGATGTCACATTAGATCCAGTCGCTTGATTTGTAAGTTTACTCTCCTTAATATAATCAGTTCTGCTAGTGTCAGTAGATAATGGTGAACTGTCAAAAGTTATTATTCAGATTAGTTTGCGTAAAGTAAAAGTGAAAGTAGGGTTTATAATTTATAATATTTTTATTTTATTCTATTGTAAAAGGAATGTACATTATCTAAAGGGACTGCAAATTTAGTAGTCGTCCAACCACTAGGTAACCATAATTCAGGGTGCGTGAATAAATATTTACCTTTCGTTGGTCCGATATTGGTAAATATAATTATATATTATCCATTAGTATCTCTACCAACTATTGTATCGTGTCTACTCGTAGTGTCATAATAATATCTTGCGTGCAGCCTTTACGTCGTCCAAATATTTACTATACAAAGTCCACAATTTTGCACTCAACTTAATAAGTTTTACGTTAAAATACATCTATTTTATAATTAATTACTGGAGAAACTGAATTATATTATTATAAATAAAAAGCTTAAAATAATCAGTTGTTACTTATACATATCAAAATCGTTTTATTTTGAAATAAAAAAGTGCAATTAGTTTATTTCAGCGATGAAGTTTTAAAAGTACTTTATAATTTTTTTTACATTTTCAGACCCACCAGAGGTCCCTGTTAAAACTGCTAAGCACACTCCTCCTGATGCCATCATGAAAGGTAAGATTAATTTTAAAATATCATGCAATATTAACTTTTGTTTCTTTCTTACACATATACGAAGCCCAATCCAATATTGTCCATTTCTGAGCCCAATCCAATATTGATGGGTAATAACATATTTTGCATTTTTCACAGATGGAACATCTATTCCTTTAGATTTTCTCAGTAAGTATTTTCTTTTGTGGATTGACCTATATGGTGATATTCTGAATGCACGATATTATTTTGTTCTCGTTTCCAATTATTCTCAGAATTCACGCCTCAAGCGGCTCCCGAATGGACAACAAATCCTACGCCTGTTGTAAATCTGCCCGTAACCCCCATGCATTCAGCGGTAACGGCTACTCCCTCTGGCAAGCCGCTTGCCATGCAAATGCCGTTCATGATGAATCCAGCATCCATGATGATCCCGACACCCTCCTTCTTACCCGTATATGAAGCTCCACAGCCGGGTCTGGTGTCAGACAAAAGCGGATTCACCTTGTACCTTTGTAAGGATGATTTTCAACCGTTTCATGACAAGCAAGCCGACGAGCTTAAGTCCTACGTTGTTTCCAAAATGTTTAACGAGACCGAAACTTCTCAAGGATGGGCCCCGGACTTCATTATGAAAGGACTTCAGAGCGTTTACAGATATGAAATAATTGCTCACGATGAAACCTCCAAGGATTGGCTTCTTAACTTAGATTTCAGTGACTTCTATGCCTTTAACGTTTTAGTGTATACCAGCGAAGAGTTGTGGTATGAACGAGCAGCTATTTGGCTCCCCGGTCATTCTAGGTACCGTCACATTGAACCGTTGCATAAATTAAAATTGCAAAACAGAAAGTTGGAAGGTGTGAATATAGGTAAGTGGAAGTTTGTAAAAAAAGTAGTCACTACGTTGGGAACTAGAATTTATGTAGACATGCCCCCGTCCGCCGCACGTGCCTTAGAGAACTACAAAATGATGCTCAGTTACGAACTGCAGAAAGTAACTGTGTTTCTGAAAGCCGTAGCAGTCGATAAGGACGCATTCGACGCAGGACTTAACGAAGCCTCTGTTGAAGTCGTGCCTTCCATGCAAAACGGCCCAATGCCAGCCCTAGGTCAAGATCCAAACATCGTCAAGATCGGTGTCAAAGGTAACAAAAGTGCTACCATAAGCATGGCACGTAAAATAAAGGATATGG
Organism: Calpodes ethlius; assembly: GCA_018251375.1. NCBI lineage: Eukaryota > Metazoa > Arthropoda > Insecta > Lepidoptera > Hesperiidae > Calpodes > Calpodes ethlius. The sequence continues at coordinate 781 of DWPA01007306.1, read as the reverse complement.
TCGTATATCAACTATTTCAATATCTGCAGCAAGGCGGCAATAGCAGTACTGACTTTCTGAAGTATGGCTTTTGCTCCCCTGGACACTTAGGCGTCTTACCGGAGAATATCGAATCAAAGCGATGGATAGCCAGATTGAATCTCGGAAGACTGAATAGACAACCCATTGTAGTTTTGGGTGGAGACGACTCCATCGTGAGATACATTAAGATGTATATAATGCTCCCGAACGAACACAATACTGTTAATAGTGCTCTTGCTTGTGAAAAGTTGAAACAAAGCAATCAAGGTGTTAAGGGGCTTAACTTTTCGGCCTGGAAGAATGCTAGGGTAGCTGATAGACACGAAGGTAAGACTAAACTTGAAGTACATATGGACTTGGAATCCGTGGAGACCATAATTAAGATGGATTATGAGTTGGATTATGTAGATGAGGACCAGGATTGCTTGAGTGTAGTCGTGAAGTCAGACTATACGCGTGGTAAACTTGAAGAGCTTGTTAAACAATATAAAGCTGAAATGTCAGATAGTTATGTCGTAGCCAACATGGATATCGCCTCAGAGAGTGATGATGATGTAGTTTGTCTCAATTAGATCACGTGGGAAGAGAATGTATTTTGTTGTCAAGGTTCGTCTTACTATTGCGTTTTTATTTTCGTGTATCTTTTCAAGTACCATCGGTATGATCCATTTTGTTTTCTGTAATATTAAAATAAATATGCAATAGCGTCTCAGTGATTGGTATTTTTATTTTGCAAATCAATCATTTTCAGTGTCACCAC
>DWPA01007305.1:0-10413 GCA_018251375.1 Calpodes ethlius | reverse complement strand
ATCATATGATGTCAACGGGCGTCAACGGTCATTTTCGCGCCGCATCATATGATGTCAACGGGCTTCTAAGCTTTAAAGCGCGTAAAGGCCATGTTAAAGGAGAAAGGTCGTTTTTTTTTGCACAAAATCGAGCACAAATTTATTCCTGATTGATGAACGCATAGATATAATGTGACAGTTTTACCTACGTATTGAAAGTTGAAACATCTTCTACAGATTTGTTTTGAAAATTGTTTAAATTTGCATTATTAATAGTATCCAGTGCTGAAGTACCAAAATAACGCTTTGATAATCAGCTTAACCGATTTCGATACAGTTTTCACTAACATTTTATGATCCCTTAACTTGATGTACCTCGTTTTTTTTTATTTTAATCGGTTCAAAAATAAAAATAGTGTCTCAATATAAAGAATCCTGTGCTAAACATTTTTCATCCGACACATGAGTGTCTGACTCACAACGTGAATAATTCTGATAGATACGATACACAGACTAGATAGAATACGATACAAATCGGGCAATACATCTAAATAATTATGGAGGTACTCTAAATGTAGATAATATATAAGTTAATGTTACTTTATAATAAAATGTTGGAGATCTTTCTACTTTTGTTAACCATCACATTGAGTGGTAAAACCTAATTTGAATTAATTTTGATGTAATATTGCAATATTAATTCCTACATTATTAATTAGATCTTAGATATGAATATTAACAAATAATTAACGTCTCAGTGTAATCTGTGATCATTTGACAAGTTCATTGACAAGACAATCAGTCAGGTAGCTTATTCTATAACTGGAGACTTACCCACGAATTTTTTTACAAACAATACGTTATAATTCCACAGTACTCACGAACGCAAAGGGTTATTTATCAGTTTTACTAACACATAACACAAATTTAAAAGTGATTGAATTACAGAGTATCCTTAACCCAAATATTGTTATTTACGGATAATTATATTAATATTTGCGCAGAAAACTATTGACTCGATTAAAAAACAGCGACAATTTTGTTTGGAATCATACCGAATAACAATACAAATTTAAAATAGGTCACGTGATCCGCCCTGTAAAACTTTTCACATCTTGCATTCCATTAATTTAAAAATTGTGGTAGTTTTGTGAAATATGATACGTTATTAATCATTGTATTTTGTTAATGAATATGAAACTATAATACAGAAAAAATATTCTATCTTAAGTATTGTGACTTAGATAACTACGACTCAGAATGGCAACACTGCTTATATGCAAAACTGAACGAAACGATCTGATTGATCGGTTGATTTCTAACAACATGGCGATCAGACTGTAATCACGAATTGTTATGAATTGTACAAATTATTGTTGTGTAAAAAGTATTAGCCCTAAAGTTATCAGATATTTACGGATTTTTCATATATTATCCGATAATATCATAATACGGATTGCATAAAAGCCGTTACATCTCTGTACTGCGACTTGGTTATGATTTCAGGTAACGTATCCGTTGAATAATATTTATGCCGATTATTCTGTTATGTTGTTTCATAGTAAGCTGTATTTACGTTAATTGAATTAAAATGAGAACTGTGATCAATATTATAGATGTCTATTTCTGTTTTTAGTGTCATAGTAGCGTCTACATGGAAAACAACAAAGTATGAATATAACTGACATATCTTCAAAGTGAATAGTCCATAAATTTGTTTATAATGCCGCGTCGGGGCAACGAAGTAGATTTACCTGCTATCGCTAAAAAGAAGAAGGGAATAGAAGAGCCCCGAGTTCATTTACTTGATGTGCTTCCAAGTATGGACGTCAGTTTCTGCGACGATGAAGCCTTGCCACCTGGAATAGTTTTCACAGATGTTCTCCAGAAAAAATGGCGCCTAGGAAAGCCTATCGGTAATATGAGATTTTTTTTATGGCTAATATTTGTTTCATAATGTTATTTCATTTGATGAATATAAAGTAGTATAAATGTGTAAATTCTGTATAAATATAAACAGCCTGTAACTTATTGCAAAACTTGCATACATGTTTTAGCTTGTTATCTCAGTAAAATTTCCAATATTTAAATATTATCAGTGATGGTTAAGTTGTTGTGACACATTCAATATCAAACTCACATATTAAGATTATTCTTTATTTTAGCAATCCTATACAAAAGACAATCACTTTACTAAAATGTACCTCATATAAATTAATTTTGTTCCTTAGATATAATTAAATGTATGTTTTCAACATAATTTTAAATTACAGGCAGAGGAAGTTTTGGCCGTATTTACCTTACTTCTGATGACGTTGAAAAAGAGGTTACAAAACTGAATGCTAGATATGTTGTCAAAATAGAGCCACACTCTAATGGGCCTCTATTTGTTGAAGTTCACTGTCTTATACGTACAGCGCAGGTTTCTAAAGGTAAGTCTTAAAGTAACTCAATTATGTAACTCTGTGAGCGAATTGAACCTGGATTCCCCACGCTTCACAGACAGGGTCACTATTAAGTATGCTATGAGTTTGTCTAACCTTTATGGCTTCATCTTTTTGTAGATAGTAGTAGTTTGTATGTAAGTCATCTGTGTTACATCTTAAGTACGTAGATACATCTTTAGTATATACTAACTCTTTAAATTGTATATTATAGATTTGACTATATATTTAGTTATTCCTTCTAAAATCAGAGCTTAACTTTCAATAGTTTATTATATCTACATCAAACAACGCCAAACAAATTCAGTTCTGTTCAATATTTCTGCAGAGAGAATTTCGTGTTCTCATTGCATGTAAATAAGTATTAATTGAACAATTGTTTTCATAATATATCTATTTTTTCATATTTCAGTGAAGGCCTGGTGTTTACAAAAGAAACAGAAGCGCTTGGGCATGCCAGTTTATATCGCAAGTGGATCTTTTATAGATGAAAACACTGGAATCAAATATAGGTTTCTAGTCTTACCTCGCTATGATATTGATTTGCAAAAGATTATTGCAAAAACTAAAGTCCTTGATGTGAGAAATGTACTTGTAATAGCTTTGCAGATATTAGATGTCTTGGAATATCTTCACAGTCAGGGATATACACATTCTGATATAAAAAGTTCAAATCTTATGCTTGGTTTTGATGGGAACAAGTTTAATAAATCACCTACAATCAAATCAGCTCCGTCATTCCAAAAAGATACTAAACAAGTTGTTAATTTATCCAGAAAATATAGAAAAGCTAAGACAGGGAAGGCAAGGACATCTAATTATTATGACGATGAAGATTTCATTGTGAGAGACTACAAAGGAAATGAAGATGAAGAAGCAAATGATAAAAGACTGGCTAGTGTAAAAAAGAAATTGAGCAAAATCTTGTCTGACAAAGATAACAGGAAATTACACAGGCATCATGCATTTAATTTACGACAACTATCTAATTATGTTAATTATGAAGATCTAAATAGTTCCGTTTGTTCAGACAAGTCGTATCAGAAATTACTTGATGATTTTGGCAATAGGAACCTTAATTGTTCAGATGATCAAAATAAAAGGAATAGTAAAGATAGGACTGATAGTGATTCAGATGAAATTCACAGGGAAGCTATTTTTTCACAGTCATGTGGACAAATATATTTATTGGATTATGGCCTTGCATCAAAATTCATAGATTCTCGAGGTGACCATAAAGACTTTGGTATGGATGCTAGGAAAGCACATGATGGTACATTAGAGTATAGCTCCAGAGACTCTCATATTGGAGCTCATTCTCGAAGATCTGACTTAGAAACCCTTGGATACAATTTGTTAGACTGGCTAACAGGTTCTTTGCCTTGGAAAACAACGGAAGTTTTGGCTGAACCAGATTTAGTTCATGCTCTAAAGAAAAATTTCATGGGTGACATTAAGTTCCTTTTAAAAACGTGTTTTAAGACTGAATTCTATCCACAATTCATGGAAAAATATCTACAATACATCACAAGCCTTGATTTTACTGAGAGACCCGACTATGAATACTGTAGGAGTTTGTTTAGGAGTGAATTATTAAAAAATACATTAACATTGGAGAAAGAACTGTCAGTAAATTTTACAGAATCCCCATTATCTCCTATCAATCGTAACAAAATGACCTACTCCAAGAGATTTGGGCGGAAGAACACTTCCCCAGAATTTTTAACTCGAAATGGTATCAAGAAATCATATGAACGAGAAAATGTCTGTTCCTTTGAAAATGATCTTAAGTTGGAACTTTTAAAGCAAACTTTAAACTCATCAAGTGATGGTGTGCGCAAGCCGTGCACATCAAGAAATTTCTTTATATCAGATGCAGATTTGGTTGCCCGACTAAAAAAGTCCTTAATGCCTCATGACTTACTAGGCAAAAAATTGTCACCAAAAAATTTGCGCTCCAATAAGAAAAACATAAAAAAACGCAAAGGGGTGAAAAGGCATAGAAATAGCATCGGTAAATTCGGTAATTTTATGGGATCTGCAAGACAGTTTACATGGGCAGAAATCCTTGCTGGTAACCCAGAGGATATCATTCGTAAAGAGCGTAATACTAATGCAGTGAATACCGATGCAGAAGATGATGATGATAATACATGTAAATACAGAATAAGAAAGATATCAAATTGTTCTTCAGAGAGCAATACAGACTCAAACCTTCAATCTCCATTAATGCAGAGAGATTACTTACAAGGATTGAATCCAACATATGCAATGAAAGAAGTAGTAGCTAATTTTAAGAAAAAGGTTTCTGGGAAGCATGATAAGGAACAAGAAGAAATTGTAACTGGACTTGATGGTTACACGCCTATCATGATAAAATTACATAAAATGAAAGAGAAACGCGAAATGAAAGAAAAACTTGAGTTAGCTAAGCAAAATGTTGAAAAGAAAGAAAAAACCGTTTCAATCGCTATAAGTGCACCTATACTAAGATGCACAAGATCAATGACTAATAAAAATGGTACTAATGTAAGCAACAAGACTGTGAATTCTAGATCAAAGTGTCAGAAAGATGTAAGCGATAATAGTAAAGAGAAAGCTAGTGAAGCAGATACAGACACAGCAACTAAGAGTATAATTAGTAACAGGGTAAAAAATAGAACCACCAGGAAAATTACTAGAAATAGTGCAGACACTAAGGATAATCCTGTGGAAGACACAACTGAAGTTATTAAAAATGATGAGAAAAAATCTAAAGAAGTTAAGAATGATATGAAAAAGCCACAACCTACTAGAATTGATAAAAAAAAAGCTGCTCCTAAAAGTGAGGAGATAAAATCAGTGCCTATAAAAAAAATAACTAGGAGTTCAAAAAAGGAAAATCAAATTCCTGAAAGTCCTGTCAAAAGTCCTGTCAGAAGTAAGTATTGCTCTTGTATCAAATTGTTTTTAAGTCCTGTTATTTTATCTATGTACAGTATTCAATAGTTGTGGCTCAACCAGATGGACTGACAACCTGAAGTGTGAGCACAAATTAGGTCCCCATGTTCAGCAGTGGACCTGTATACTTCAAATCACATCAATTATTGTAGCAATGTGTTATTTAATATTGAAATATTGCATGATGGTGGATATAGTGTTTGTATCTCATTTAACTACCCCTATCTGAGATAGTTCACAAAATGTAAGAAGATATTTTAGTTTCATTTATTTTGGACATCAATTTGATCATGTTTGATTTATGATTTACCGTTCCTAGTAAATTTACATACCTACGGAATAAACTTTTGCAATGAGAGATATATTTCAGATCCTGAATATGTTTGTATTTTTAGGTACCTCACGACGATCTAGGCCAGTAGAAGTTCCTGTGAACAATCGAAGAAGATTGAGAAGCTGCAAGCGTCTGAAGTAATATATTATATTACTGTGTGTGTCCTCTCCATAGTGAAAAATGTTTAAACGTTTAATCAAACATTTTTGTTAGAATAAGCTTTAAATTAATGCATTTCTTGATTAAATGATCTGTAAAAATATATATTTTTTAATGGTAGATTTAGACCCATGTCGAGCTGTGGACCTTCAAAAGCTGATAGATAGATGGATTTACTCCAATATAGTCAACATTGCTGTTTGGTAATAATTATAACAAACGCAAAATATACTAATAAAAACTTGTTTAAGAAACTTGAGTAACAAAAAATCTACTTAATTATGTGCTAGGATTTAATTGTTCATAGATTATTGACTATATCGCAACTGCGTCCTGTTGACTTTGCAAAAAATCGCAAATGAAACGAAGCCGTTAGAGGCGATTAGAGAAACTACAAAGTATCTAGAAGTAACTTTCGTAAATCTCTTCTCTCATGGGTAGTTTTATCAAGTTTAATCAACTTCAAAATTCATTTATGTTATTTCATAAATTTTATACAGAAGAATGCTATTATTTACTCATATAATAATTACTATAGTAATAATTAGTCAAATTATGTCTCTAATACATAATGACACTATGACAGACGTCAATAAAGTTAAATATGACAGTAACTTTGACAGATATCAAGGTGGCGTAAAAGATTGTTATGTCATGTTAAGCGACAGTTTCTTTCATTTCGTAATTCATTCATAAAATTGAATTTCAGACGTGAAGACGTTACGTGGTCTCGTGCGTTGTTCGGCAGCGCTATAGGTGCTATATTATTTAATATTATTCAGTAACATACAATGAATTAGCATAAAACTTGTCCATTACAGTGTTAGTGACAAGTATTAATGCACAACAAAGTAATAAGTACGTGGTAAAATTGTATTTTTACTGTTGGAAATGTTTCAAAACCCTAACCTGTAATTTATTAAAACGGTTGTTGTGAAGTTTTCTAACTCAATAAAATACTTCAAGAATGGAAAGCAAAGGAAATGATGTTATTCGAGTTGGATCCCGTAAGAGCGAGGTAAATATGATTTGTAATTGATAATAATGAGTTTGTTAACATTTAACCTCGTATCAAAAGGAAACAGTTTCGTAATACGTATAGGCTAGGTCATGTAAAGTAATGCCAAACTAGTAACTCTAGCTAAGATTTTCCTAAAATTTTATTCCTATATAAATGCTTATATAGGCTTTGAAAAACCAATACCTATTCGTATGGGTTTTATAGAGCCTTTACTTCTATTAGTTGAATTTAGAAATGTGATTCCTAACTGAGAGCCCTCACTGCGGTCCAAATTCTACTTACTGTTACTTCATATTATCAGTCTTTAATAGCACTGTAGCTTAATTTCCTGGCTTTAGTGTCCCATTTCCCCAATTTCGATGGTTATTTTTTTCAAAGGAGAGGAGGGTTACGGCAACGTATGTCAACAATGTCTAACTTTACTAATTATATCGCTTGGTGACTTGACAAAAAGTGTAGGCTGTTTATATTATTACTGTTCCTGATAATTGCCAATTATTCTCAATGATATATTCTCTGCACTAGGCCTGATGTTTAAGCATTCTTAGCCTGTCACAGGAGTATATCTGTGATGTAACCAAAAACTTGCTTATGAGAACCTGCCATGTCAAAATCGGTTGCATCAAGCCATTGAAAATATGTATTTAGATTGAAAAGTCTCTAATATGTCTGCGTTTATAATATTTTTTTACCTTTGGGACAGGTTAGGTGTTGAAGGTTCATTATCTTAATAATTTTTTTATGTCTACTAATTATAAAAAAGGGGGAGATGAGGTATTTGATCCTGATAGCAAGGACTCTTAAAAACATGTGTCCTAAACATATAGTAATATAACATCAATCTCAATTACCATCAGGTGGCAATGCTGGCATGATCTAACTTATGTGATGTAATAAAAAAAATATTCTACCATTTAGTGCCTCATTGTGTAGCCTTGTGTTTCATTTGCATGTTGTTTATCATGAAGACAATTATTAATGTAAAATAAATGAATAATATTATGTGGAATATTTCAGCTGGCTCTTATACAAACAAATTTCGTCATAGATAGTTTAAAAAAAGTTTATCCAGATAAGGAATTTACAATTGGTAAGAAATGTTTTATTTTATAATTTACTTGGATATATATTTAATACATTTTCATAGACACATTTAATTATTGTAGTTGATATACCTAATATTGTCTCTTATCCTTCAATGTGGATTCACTATGACATTAACAGGCTGGTATCGAATTCTGTTAGAAACCTCCAAAAAATTTTATTCCTATTTCTAAATTTAAATAGGTGATTCCATCATATCATAGATTAATTATAATTTTTACATGAGCATACCATGATGAGGTCTGTCAAAAAAATATTGCTTTGCTTCAATCTCCACTGACAATGTATTGATGGTATCCAAGCGGCAAGAAAGTCTAGAGACATCAAGTGATCCATCTCCTAATTGCCTGTTTAGTGTCTTAAAAAATCCAGCAATATCTCCAGATAAAATTCTACGTAAAGAGTAATATACTCTACATATTAATTGTTGCTATGCTACCCTGTGGATAGCCCAAACTGACTAATAAAACATCACAAACTCCAACATATACCTTATACCGACCATTTTCCTTTCACATTATTGTCCCTTTGGCCAAGTAATGAGCTAAGACAAACTTATCTCTCAAGGTTATACTAAATAAACTACATTGTATTCTTTTAATGATAAGTTACAGTGAAGAACAGACCTATAAAAAAATTACATTTCAGTGACCATGACAACCCTAGGAGATCGGATATTAGATGTATCACTGCCAAAAATAGGTGAAAAGTCCTTATTCACAAAAGACTTAGAAGATGCCCTGAGAAATAATACTGTAGATTTTGTAGTACATTCCTTGAAAGACTTGCCAACAAGTCTTCCCGAGGGGCTGGCTATTGGAGCTGTGTTTGAAAGGTAATGATAGAAATATATCCATCCACTATTAAACATTTGTTTAATCTACATAATGCAAGTCATATTTTTTACGGTGATGATAAGAATATATGCCGCCCGAGGACATTAGCTGTACCAAAACAATGCATTTACAGCTAAGAAAAAAAGAAAACAAATTACCAACAAGCAGGGGGCTCGGCTCTCACATGTATGCCGGGTTGAGATTATTTTGAGCTGCTACTATAAAACTGAAATTGAACTTGGTCCAACAAATATAATAATGCTTATCCATTACAATTTACTCCTTTTGCCAATAACAATATACATAAATATAAAATAAACAAAATAAAATCCAAAACACATATTTATCTTTCACACTAATATCTCTACCTGGAATACAATATTGGGTTGCCTGCAACAATATTGTTCCTCCAGTGAGACCTTACTATATCAATATTCTTTATTAAACACTAAGCAAATGAAATAACACTAAATAAGTGAATAAATGAGTAAGACAGAAAAAATTTAATTGTAATTTTGCTAAGCTTCAATTTCTTCCAGAGAACTTACAATCCTTAACTCCTCTTGTTGCAGGGAAGATCCGAGAGATGCATTGGTTTTGCGAGAAGATATAAAAGACTGCACACTGGCCACTTTACCCCCCGGATCCGTCATTGGTATGTTCTATAAACTAGGCACCACAGCCATAAAGGAAAAATTTCATAAAAAGGAGGCGAGCTTTCCCTAAGTAGCTATTTGTCTTTAGAACCTAAATATGCAGAATGAATTGCAGTTATGCTGTTATTGTATTATGTTATTAGTAGCTATATTATACCCAATTCAAGGGAGATAATTTTTAAAGAGTTGCACAAAGTTCAAGGAGCTGTTAAGACACAGTCATTATTGGTGTTTGAGGTTTTACACTAATAGTAATGTTGGTTAGGTAACTTCTCATCTGGAAGATCCTCACCTTCTTTATTCAACATTATGTCTAGTTAGTTCTAAATTGCATAGCATTCTTTTAAAATTTGTAACATGTTGGTTTTTATTTCTTTATCTACTATGTTATCCAGAGATTGATAAAAGGATATTGAACAATCAATGATAAACCAATGAAATTGAAATACTTTGTTGGATATCACTTAATTTTTTTATTTATTTCTATAGACCAAGAAACAGGTACACAGTATATACTATAACAAATGGTACCTTATATACAGATAAATAATTGTGACACGATTGTGTTGACCACATAACACTAAAAATAATGAGAGGTGTGAGTGTAGTAGGAAATACTAGTTATACTTTATTTGCATGAAACATGGATAGGTATTATACAGAATGGATTACATTTGATGATGTCCGCATGTTTTCACCTGTAGATACATTTTCATTATAACCATGTCAATAGAAGTAAAAAAGAAAAATTGTCATGTAAGTCATGAGTTTTAATTAAAATTTGGAAGTAAATTAAAAGAATCTTGTTTGAACTTAAATTTAATTAGGTGAAATATAAATTTAGAATAATAATATTAGAGATTAGAATACACCATAGACATATTGATATCACTAATGTTTATTTAAGGAACATCATCACTCCGTCGGACAGCTCAGCTTA
>DWPA01007304.1:0-10414 GCA_018251375.1 Calpodes ethlius | reverse complement strand
AATATAGCCTATGTTACTTTGGAAAGATGTACATTCATAATGGTGAAAGAATTTTTGAAATCGGTCCAGTAGTTATTAAGCCTATTCAATACAAACAAACAAATATTACCTCTTTATAATATTAGTTTAGATAATATGTACTGAAATATGCCTGTAATTAGAATTCTGCGATTTGTAACTTTATTTACCATTGTATACGTTATTTTCAACTGTTGAGTTACCAAAAATACTTATTTTAGAAATGAACAAAACCTGCCAACTGCGAGTCGAACTCGCGTAGTAACGATTATCGACGGTTAGTTACTATGTAGGTATGGGACCAGTCATATAACTACAGAAAAAACAATATTGTAGTTGAAAAACATTTTCTGCCATACATTAATACAAGTGTATACCTACGTAAAGTACAAAAGCTCAGTAGTTCTAGAAGTACTTAATTGAATGGTAAATTTTATGTATTTTCTAAAACAGAATTATCCCGACTTACGCCACCCTGTTATACGCGAGTTCGGAATTACGCGATTTCCTTGGTTGACCGTCGCACGTGTCCGCACTATCAGCTTCCTACTCCGTCCTGCCAATGTTCAGTTTACGACAAGTTCGAACCTGTTCCGCGTGGAATTGTTTTACTTAAGTAATACATATTAATGATTTATCTTTAATTAAGTACAATTGAAAGGGTGTTATAAAATTTAAGAAAAAATAGAATCCAATTAAGAACCCGATTCTACTATATATCTATCTGACAGCCTTTAAAGGTCCACTGCTGTACATAGGCCTCCCCTAATTTGCGGCACTCAGGCCGGTCCTGAGCCTTCTGAATCCAGCGAATACCCGCTGTATTCGATTATTATTACCTCGGTTCTACTACTATGTGAGAAATAAAAAAGCATAATAAATTGGCATATGAAGCCTTCGACATCAAAATAACTTTGGTTTACATTGTTTTACTTCATTAAAATTTATGAACATTTTCTCCTAAAGTTATTGTTATCTTTAGAGTTTGATACTGATTACAAAAAATATATGTATTTATATGTAAACTTGTAGCCCGACTTACGCGAATTAGACTTACACTACTATCGCTTGATCCCACCTATACACTGTACACAATAATCCCCCTACCATAACCAAAATACATTTATTTATTTTGTGCAACTGTTTTTAAGCCACGAATTGATATGTAGGAGAGAATTTATAATCTTTCTTTTTTAATTTTTGGTCTTGTGATTCAAGAGCAATAATTGGCTGGCAAACATACTTAATCCTATAAGGCTTTCTTTATGTCATATAAATAATTGTCATTTATTTATCATATTATGATATTTCTTTATTCATTTGCTTGTGTAAAATGTAGCTATATATTAATGTATAATATATTAAAAAAATCTTGTGTCAAATATTTTAATTACATTTAAAATGCTGTCAATGTTCACATATTAGATCATAGTACCTATAGTCGATGAAGTTCTGACTGTATAAGTAAAGGTATATTACGAAAACAGCGTATTTTATCAACAAAGCAGTTATCATGACAAAACCGTACACATATTTAAAATTTCATATTATTTGTAAAATAATTGAAGCCCTAGGTATTGTATACAATTCAGAAATGATCTTAGGATATATATAAAAATTAATACTCATTAAATAAAATACATAACTAATAAGTATAAATAAAACACGTTTGTAAACCGAGGATCACAATTTTTATTAAGTTGACAATCAGGTCACCCAATAAAAGTTATGAATTAGATTCGCGGTAGAAAATTTGGGAAAAGCCCCAAAAATATTCATAATTTTCACAGTGTTGCCAACCCTAACATAAAATGTATATTTTCTTGTAGCTGGAAATCAGGGCTAACCCCAGTTAACGGATTATCCACTATTTATGACAGACCCTGTATATGGTTCTGGCAATGTATATATTTCAGGTATTCTGTGCAATAATAAGGCAATACTTTAGTCAAGTAATGTACACAATTTTTAGATTCAATATAGTACCTCCACGTTCGACGACTGTGTACAATAAAATAAACATAGGTTAGAGTTCGCTGTTTTTATCCACGCAGAAAAAAGAACCCCGCGCGGTGGACCCCTCGGCATTTGTCACGAAGAATGTGTATATGTAATTATGACTGACTGTATATAGTCACTGAAATTGTAAATGTATGCATTTCGTAGGCAAAGTATATATGCTTATATTATATACATACTGTTTCCGTTAATGTACATACAAAATGTTCCATATCCGTTATATGTGCTGAATTTCAACAAACGTATGTATTAAAGCCTATATCCTCGAATAGAAGAAATACAATCTTCATACTTTGTTTTTCGTACCTAAGAACGTTAATATTAAACTATTATTTATAAACATGTTTGATATTCGTAGGCAGTTTAAAATGTATTAATAATGTTCAACGCGTCTCTCATATACCAGAACATACATAAACATATATTTGCACATCAAAACAATTATTTATTAATAATAATTATTATTATTGAAAAAGATTTTTTAACTAACGCAAATAATATTGTTGCTTTTCAGAATATTGGTCGTGAAACTGGCCCACAAAGTGGAGAAGCTCCTGGCTCAAGCACCAGCCTCGCTGTGCCCTTGTGATTAAAGTACCTCTTAAGATAATCAGTCACCTTGCTTTTACATGACAACTTAAATGACAGCAATAAAACATTGCGATCGCACTTAATGTAACAGTTTCTAGATAACTATATGCATTTACTTTGTCATGTGAAGATTAAGCTTCATTGGATTTTTTTGTGTATAATAAACATTATCCGCTTCCATAATTTGTGTATGTACTTGAAATACGGATGTAGAATTGCGTGATTCCAGCATGTTTTGTAATGTTGTCATCAGATGAATCTTCTATCAGCAATTACACGATGAAAGCAGGTGCAAACATTAATCGCGACATTGTTTATACAGAATGTAACCACAAAATTTATGTCTACGTAATTTTTAATAATATTAAAAAGTAAATGCAGTGCATTGTTTTATTTAAAAAAAATTATTTGTCTTACAATGTATGTTTAGTTAAATTTTTACACATTGCTTTAATTTTCATGACGAGTATTTTAATGATATGTATAACCGGATACTGATAGTAGGTGCACAGAGGGACTTGATGTACCGACCGGACAAGACGCGTAACTTGCCACTATCTATACTAATATTATAACTGCGAAACTGTTTGTTCGTCCTTTCACGGCGCAACGTAGTATTTCTATGGTATGGTTTTTGGTGTGGAGAATGTTGGGAGGACGACGGGTACTAATGGTTACTTTTTACCGTAAAAGAACATGTAATGTTTGTAGAATGATCCTTTAAGGTGTATATTTCAGTCAAATCATAGCAGAAACGTTCCAACCCACATTTTACCTAATTATCTCTAAATATTGATTTTTAATGATACATTTCATATCTTTATCCAAAAATTTACCGATTATCGTATAATAATAAAATATAAAAATTATAACTTTCTAACAAAAACTTGGAGCAATACTCTTAACAAATAATCTTGAACTTTAAACTTGATTCTCTGTCATATAAGATATTGTGGTTTGGAACATTTTTGCTGAACAAGGTCCTATTAAAAGTACGTATCTTGTACGTACATACTTTGATAAGTACGTTGAAGCACATAATGACTGATGTTGTCTTTCTAATGAATACTCTTAGCCGAGTTCGTGTGACTATTTGGAATTAAATGATCCTGGATAGGTAGAAACATAACTATTAATTTAATAAACTAATACTACACACTCTCGTTCTGCCTCTAAGACAGTATTTAAGCTGAAAAGACAAACTAATAACATAGCATGTCTAGTGTAATGTTTAATAATAATAGGTACCTAAACGACTTTTTTTATGTTTGTGGTCACTGAATATTGTTTTACAAGTTAGTTTTTATAACTAAGTATGTATCTATGCATAATACCTATATACTATGACTTAATAGTGTTGATAGCAGATTGTTGCAAAGTAGACTACTTATAATAATATATTTCCTCAAAGTAATTCTGTATACTCTACTATATACGGTTTAGTGCTTCAAATATAATAAATTGTACATATTAAAGCAAATAAATTTCGATTACATCTTAAAATAAAACAATATGTATCCATTATATTCCATATATTTGTGACGTCACAGCCTATGTCAATTCATAGCATTGATGATTGAGCGTAAAAACTCTCAGTGAAATGTAATTGTATGACGTCATAGTTCACAAAATAAGCACGCGAAAATGTCGGCAGTTTGAATAATATGAGGTTTATTACTCCATGTATACTTTAGTAGATGCTTGCATTAATTCTATGACTAAGGATCTGTATATAGTTTATTGTAATACGAAAATAATACGTACATTTAATTTATAATAAAATTAACAGGTAAGAACATGCGGTCTATGTAAGTTATATCTTATTATGATAGATGCCGTTTCAATATTATTTATATCAGAAAGACTTGTCGAATGTAAGTTCTGTATTGTAAACGAGTGAATAATATTATACCTTGTGTATTACATAGGAATGAGTGAGAGAGGTGATGAGGCTTACTTTATCAGGTATGATCGAGAACAAAAAAGAAAAAAAATTCAATTGCGAATTTGTAACATATGTCCGTGAACTACAGTGACCGCTTACTATCAAGTGGCTCGAATCTCCTCTCATAAGTAGTCCATAGTCCACCACGATGGTCAAGTGCAAATTGGTAAACTTCATACATCTTTGAGAACTCTTAAGTGGACAGGTTCCTCAGGATGTTTTTCTTCGCCGAAGCAAGTGATAATTAACTTGTAATACGCACGTAACTTTTGGAAATAAATGACGCGTGCAGGATTCCAACTATTACAACTATTACAAAGGATTTCCAACAGGAAAATAAATATTACGAATAATTTCCAGGGTTAACACGCAATTGATCGATGCAATAACTGTATTATTAATTAAGAAACGAATTAACTACATTTTACCTCAGCTGTATGAGTAGTCATTTAATATGTAAATTAAACAATTAGTTCTACAATGCGTAAACAGCGCGTAGGTTAGGTAGGATAAGAAAAGCACAATTTTGTTTAGCGTTATAGGATGCCTCGAGCGATTTTTATCCGCGCCAGATACATCTGTACACTATTTAAATTACTGCATGTAAACGCAATAATAATGATCGCTATAGGCTGATAAAAACAGCATTTCATGTACGTACATCAACATTTAGAATACAGATGTCATTAAATGTAACTCAGAACTCCATTTTGATTTTTTTTTAATCATTAATTTTGAATAAAAATGCAACATTTAACAGCATGATTGAGTATTGAATTGATTACCCACCCATATTTGTTATTTAAAGAAAAATATAGGTGTGTTTTTATTTTTTTTAATAAAGTTGATTGTTAATCGTTTGTTTCAAAGAACTTTGTTTTACTGATTTGTATTAAAGTTCTTGTTACCGTGGCAATATCGGGTTTAAATCGTTTCGGGTAAAATGGAAGTTATCGCACGTTTTTATCGTTTGTGTTGTAATGATTTATGTAAAGCAGTTGTGCCATACACCATAATGGATATGATAGTATTACCAGGGTCACTCAGGATTGTATGATTGTAAACTGATGGTGTCTCTAGTCAAGTTACGTATTGTTTTGTTGTTTGTGCTGTTTTTTATTGTGTTATGGTAAAACTATAAAAATAAATATTTTTTAAATTATTTTGTGATTTCTTTTACCTACTGGTGTTTTAATTATTCTTGTTGTGTTTTTTTTATTGTGAGAGTTAAGAACTACGCTAACGTAAATAACATAAATACTACGCTATGACGAAGGATTCAGTATGTTGCAATTTACCGAACGCAGCCCATCCAAGTTGGGTTCTACGAGTGATTTCTTTCTCGAAGTTGGACTTACCCATTTGGATCACTCGTCCCAGTATTCGTTTATAACTTCAAGAGCAGCGCCGACAACATCGACCAGTACGGGTAGATCTTTTACATGATTTTCGTCTTTTCCATGTTCATCTTAAGGCCCTCCTGTCGTGAGACGCTGTTCAAGTCCCCGAGCATTGTACCAAGTGCCTCCTGGGACCCTGCCAGGATACTAATAGGATTTACTAACTATAAACAGTCACTTCTACAATTACATTGGAGGTGTGTCAGTTAGTGGCACTACAGAAGGATTTGTTATCTTTATCCAGTCTAATAAAATTGATTTAGTGTATGCTGTACCATAAGACAGTGTATAGTTAATTATGTATATTAATGACCACAGATATAGTATGTAACTATATCTATTAGTGACACTATTCAATAATATGGAAGCACTACTTATAAAAGAAAATAAAATTAAAACCTATTTTTGTCTTTTGATGTGATAAAATATTATTTTAAGTAGTTTCATATACGGACTGTGGCGATCGTTCGTTGCTCAAAAATTTGGGGAAAAATGAAATGTCCAATCACCTTTGGCATTTAAAATTATTAAAAAAAAAATAAAGGAGAACTAAGCATTATTACCAGAAAGTTTCAGTTATCTACGAGAAGTCATGTCCTGAAACCTAATGATAAATTAAAAATCCGAAATCCACCCACAAAAAAAAAAAACAATATTTTTATCGAAAATTATTTATTTGTATTTGTATAATATATAATTTCAATTTGAAGCTTGAAAAATTAATATTTGAAGACGAACTACATTTACTACAATATTATTCATACAGTGCAGAACAAACTGTTCAAGTGAAACAAGGCTATCAAGATAGTCTAAAATTGTTTTTGTAATACAGTTTTGACAATAGCCCCGACAACGTTGACACACGACAACTAATACACCTTTGCTTTGAGTATTAATCTCATCTTTACGCTAAAATATCCAACATCTGGTATTTGTATTCGATATTATAGTAGTTTTCCCCGCGTCTTCGCATGCTAGTTGTATAATCTACTAAGTGACGTCACTATTTCATTTTGCAACATGCGGCAGTTTTTAAGTTGAACCTCTAATAGTAAAAAGCGCATCCGATTCGGTTCACTAGTTTTTGCGTAATAGGCAAGGAACCATACTGAGATACAGATAGAAGTTCTATTCTATAAACCCCTCACATTGCTTTTTCTTAAATATCAGTAATATATTGTCATCGAAAACATACAATTTTATTATATGTGTATAGATATTCGGGAAATAAATATCCAACATATATTCTATTCCCTGAACATTTTAAACAATATTTTCTAACGTAAAGTATCTAAAATACAAAATACCAGATGCCGGATAGCGGCAGTACAGTTGCTTAAACTATTTACTGTACAACAATTTATTTATGAACAGAACCTTCCACTATTAACCTCCGTATTCAACAACAATACTTGTCTAAGTGAGACAGCATCGCAAACTGAAGAAAATTTCTCAATGCACTCGTCATGTCATGAATTAATTTCATAATCAACAATGCATCGTGCTCTTTACAGCCCTGTGATTGGTTCCTTTGGTGCGGTCTTCTTCATTCTAGTTTCTTAAACGATACCAATGACAAAGAATTGAATATGAACAATCAATCTTCTCTTTTTTTTGGTCATGAAGAATGAATCGGAACTATGTTTATGAAATAAGTCTACGACCCTAAGTTATCACGAGAACTGTGAGACCTCATAGTATCGTGTGTGAATACGGCAATTCATTTCAGCATCACTATACACGTCTGTCGAGGCGTTCACATAAATATACATAATACAGTTCAATTACACTGGGTCCTTGGTTCAATTTATGACAATTTGAAAACGATCTTAAAAATGAAACATTGAACATCGATTAATGAGACGCCCAGTGCAAATAAACTCTTGACATTGAATATACCATGTACACCCATCAATATTACATTCTAGATATAGTTAACATCAAGTACAATAACAAAATAATTACATATTTAACATCTTAATTTATCTACATTACCTACATTGATTTCAGTCGTAAAACTACAAATCACTTACTAGTATAATATTCATATTCAAAAATAAGAGCTATGAGAATATTCAAACACTCCTGATTATGATTGAGCTTGTCCAAATGAAATCAGTCTTGGACAAATAATAAACAAATAAAATTGATACACACTCAACAATTTTTACTTCATATCAATTAAGTAAATATTTAAATACTCATAGTGTAATGTAAAAAATTGTAAACCTTCATGTATATATGCAGTTATAGAATTTTTATAATGAATAATTTACGTGAAAAAACATTTTTTCGCACTACATTTTCTATTGTAATATAATATTAACTTTAGACAAAAACATGTAATAATTATTACAATTCCTCACAATGAACAATTCGCAATTATTATTTAAATATGCATCTAAACTTTAAAACGAGTATTTTTACGCAAAAACAGAAAAAGTTTTATTTAATGACACCAATAAAGAAAACATTTAAATATGTAAATACATTGCTATAATAAAATTTAAAATACATTAAAATTTTAACGAGAAATAGATATAAAATCTCAAATGACAAAATTCATTTGTAGGCGGAAATAGAACTAATTATAAAGTGTTCATCACTTTGAACAAAACGTACGATTTATGAACCAATTTTTGAAACATTTCATTCAGTCTTTATGACTTGTATTTGATGTAAATAATGAAATGATTCTGAACTTATACAACTTTAAGCCATATCAGATTTAAGTGCATACAAGTAGGCGACTGACATGGAAGAAAGGAGTATTTTGCATAAGGTCACTTTCAGCTACAAAATTAAGTTGCAAATTAATTTTTAATAAAACTATAGTAGCTGTTAAAATATACGATAACTATGATATAAAATTAAATTATGTGTCCAAGGTTAAACGTGCAAATATTTTTAAGGCCACAAAACGCCGGCGGCTAAATTATTAATTGATATGGAGTGGCACTGCCAACTATATTCGTTGAGCTGGAGTGGCACTACCAGCTGTATTAGTTGAGCTGGAGTGGCACTATAAGATGGAACATCGGCGACGTTTTTTTATCACAAACTAATATTTAACGGTCTATCAGAGCCCTGTTCAACCAGGACTTCATTGCAACATAGTGCGCAACTTTAAGTAAATATTTCTTATTTGAATTTATGGCGACGTATTTAAGATTCAATTTAAGATAGACGATAATATTTTTATGTTTGAAAATGAATATACCTTTTAAAATCAGATATTAAGTATAACCGATATGTTGAGAAGATAGCAACTACTACATAACGTGTGAAATATATGAAATTTACTCAACAAAATTTGTGTCGACGAAATGAAAGAGAGTGGCACTTGAAAGTGGCACCTAAGTCAATCGCATGTAATTATGGATATAATGAGGATTATATTATAGAATAAAGAAGAGACCGATAACACGCTTAAAATGGGCTTGGTGGGCCTTGGGCAGGTATTTGAATGTTACCTACATACCATTTAAAGTTGAGATCTTAAGAAAAGGACAATACAAGACCACAAGTCTCACTGTGCATCGGCCAGCTGGCAGTGTATCACTAAGATGTACCCCTGTGTGGCTTCTAAGTCACTTACTCGTACGAATTGTTACTACTCCGTTATTGTAGATCTTCCATGGCACTTAAACGTGCCCTTTTTTGCAATAGTGGCACTGAATGTCAGTGACGATGAACATACGGGTAGGTTTATATAGATGTCGGTTATACTAGGGATGATCTTTCATTGCAGACATATTTGAATAGCTGGCTGTATCTTATTGATAATAATCTAAATAAATCCTATTCATTGTGTTTGAATAATAGAGAGTAAATATTCAAACATGGATATTTCATTTTGAACGGAACCAAGCGCACAGATGGTTTAAATCGCTGAGATTACGCAAGGAAGCGGATTCTTTGTACGTTTTTTACAATCTGTAAAATTAATAATCTGAAGAACTGTTTAACTTGTTAATAGTGGGCAATTTCCACCAGTGTTCTTACTGTAACTGTATCACCTACTTGTAATGTATACTGGGTAAAGATTACAGGTCCTACAACGTACATGTAAACTATAGAACGAAGTACAAGTCTTATTCACACAGTACTATCAACGGTTACGAGAAACAGCTCCATCGCTTTCGTCTCTGCCGGTAGCGCATTAGCAACGTGTTAAAAGTGTTATTGAACGTATTGACGACGATAAGAGTAAAAACTATAATAACATTATTGACACCAGCACTGTACATCACTACACGTTGCCATAAGACCTATATCCGATATTTATAGTAATGACATAAGGTGCAAGAAAATGACATGCGCTACGTTCTTAGATATTTTATTTCTTGTGATGGAATAACACCGTTTTGTTCAATTTATAGCGTGCACGGAAAAATGAGCGTGGTAACTTTGCCTACGGTCAATGTTTCCAGGTCTTATT
>DWPA01007303.1:0-10414 GCA_018251375.1 Calpodes ethlius | reverse complement strand
GTCTATGATGTTGTGCGCACTAACTTATAAAGAGCCTATTCACTCTCCTTTTGAAAACTCCTACATTATACTCAGGAGGCATCACCGACGCAGGCAAAGCAAGCTATTCCATTCCTTCGCAGTATGCATAAGGAACGACTTATTTACTTGACTCATTGTAATACTTACTACTTGTGATACTTAATTTATTAGAAATATAAATAAAGGCCTATGAACGGGCAGAATTACAGCCAAATTGTTTGTAGTGTATCTTCGGTATACGCTGAGGACTGTGAAACTATTTTGGTAAGGTTTAAGAAAAGCTCTAGAACGGCGCCGCCACGCCACGCCTAATCTTTAATTTTAAATAACATTCCGATATGAATTATTTAACTCATTAATAAACAAACTAAAAAAAAACCTACTTGGTATTTACATTGATGTAAATACAGAAGAATATATTTAAAATACATTTAAAGATTGAGAATCACTGCTTGAACTAAATCGCAACAAGGCCGGCGCCATATTGATTTTTATTATACTAGAATCAAAATGTTAGTAATTCTCCTTGTAAATTATCTTGCAATCTATGCGAATTTAAACCTTGAAGTATAGGAATTAAAGGATCTACTTTCGAAGCTGATAAGAATGATAAGCTAGTGGTAGTATAGAAGTGAGTTAAATTCTTATAATTCGACGCTTATTCTGTATATACCACAGATTAGTCGTTTGAAGGTGAAGTTTCAAATCCCAATCACACTTTTAATCAGTTATGTGTTGGTAATTATTTATCGTCTGTGGCCGTCTTGTGAGGTAAACCTAAGTTTTTAAATAGTTTACCAAAGATAATTTGGCTCTTCAGTTTAGAAAAGTTTAACAAATGGTTCAAGTCTCTAGTAATTACCAAGATACTTACATATAGGTCCCGAACTAGAAATTACTGGTAAATAACTTAAATATGAGCAATAGGACTTGAAAAAGGACCACGAAAGGAAACAAACATTTATTTATCGCATAAAAATTACATGCAATTCCAGAGATAGACTAGTGGTTCTAATATAGGTCCTTCATACGAGGGAGTCTGAGAGCGAATCATTCACGCGGGTCTCATTAAAAAATATATATATGCGTATTACAAGTTAATTATCAACCTACACATCAGAAAGTTTGCAGTGATGTTCCCAAAGTTGTATTAAGTCTGGTAATCATCACTTGATCAACCTGGTGTACTACATTGCGAGAGGAGAGCCGGGATTCGAAATAAGGAAAACTTTCCTCGGAAGGTTCGCAAAATTTACTATCAACTGAGCTACGGGGTCATCGGTCATGAAATCGTTCCCAGATTGAAACTCCACGATAACCAGCAATTATGAAGCGCCTGTGTGTGACAATACAACACATTAAAAATAAATCTGTTTTAAATTCAATCCGCGCCGTCGCTCGGTCCGCGTCGTACACACACATAATCATAGACACACAACATTAATCCCTCGCGTTAATTCCACATTATTGTATGTATATTAATTGCGTGATTGGACGTAAATCGTGAACGGACGACAAAGCGTAGCACGCGGCCGGTTCCCACGCGGTACGTACGGAGTAGTACGCACGTATTCTTGATGCGTTCCCGTGACGTATGTGTACAGTCTGCAGCATTAGTAAAGGAAATATTGAAAATATTCGTCTATGATTTGGTAAGTTTTTTTTGTAAAACGTCCATAGATGAATCGACGTTTCTATCTAGTAAGTTACTTTATAAGTTCACTGTCGGCCATATATGTTAGATATATTAAAGAAATCACCACGTATACAGTTAAAAAGAAGACCAAAGAAATAAAATATATTTATTACGTCATAGGTAGAAAGATAAGCAAAATGTAGTGTAAAGTGGTACTGCTTGACGAGACGCAGGAAAGGGCGGTAATACCAAGCAATAATATTTACAACTATAAAAAAAAATTAAGTGTTTGCTGATTTTTAATTTTTTTTTTTTATATGTCCCGAAGAGAAGCCAGGGCGGCATGGCAGTTGATAGTATAATTTTAACGCAAAGCTCTACTACGAAGCACAGAAAGTGACCGGTGGTACTCGGGATTGGGGTCAGAATACTGGCTGTCAATAAAAATTCTTCGCCCTTATAGTAAAAATATGTACATGAAATCAAATTACTTCGTATTTTTTATGTTATTGATTAAATTATTATATATCTATATTTAGAGCCCAATTAAAAACTTGGAATACGTCAAAATGGTGGTGTACCTCAGCGGCCATCTATAAATTGTGTCAGGAATTTCGTCACTTCCCCTTTCCAATGTGACGTTACATATTGTATATTATTAAATGGAGAAATTATTATATTAAAACAACCGTTCTGAAATTTCTTATTTTTCCTTTGTATTATTTATTAATAAAATCAAATTAAGTATTAAAAAGTAAATAAACGTAATTAATATTTTTTGAAGACATTTACGTAAAAAAGTACGTATAAAAATATATTTAATAAGACACAAACAATTAAAATTAAAAATACTCTTTTATTGTACAAAAAATTTTAACTGCACGTTTTGACTGGATACCTACCTGTCATCAATGTTATAAACGCATCTTTAATTGCAACTTCATTGAACTCGTTGAATTAAACAAACAAACATACAAATTGCAAGTTTAATATGTCTTTTAAAATTTTCTACTCGGCATGTCTTCCTTGACAATACCCTAGAGAAATTTCAGAGCACCGCTCACTCGGCGCCGTGGCTTAGTTGGTTAAAGCGCCTGTCTAGTAAACAGGAGATCGTGAGTTCGAATCTCGCCGGGGCCTTGCAATATGAAAATTATCGTTTTGTTTTATTTTTTTGCACAAAAGTATCATTCTTTTAATTAATAATATTCTTTTAAGTAATTATTTTGTATGGAATAAAAAATACACGTAACTTTTGTTTACTTTTTTTTATATATTATTAATACTTATTTATATAATAAATAAATAATTTCTTACTTCCGTTGAAAAAAAATATGTGTATGCATTTTTTTTTTAAACTTTATTGGCCACAATAAAAAATAAGGTACAATGCGCGAGCTTAATATTAATCATTGTCTAGCAACTAACCTTTATGCCAAGCAGATATACACGAATAGCGGCATATGCTATTGTATATAAAAACAACATACTGACGAATAATACATAAAAAAACCTGCTAACACATAAATATATAATCATACATGATATATGTCGAAGATGAATCCTGGCCATATGTGAACTATAAGTAATGGTTTCTGAGGAAAGCTTTTATTATATATACTAAAAAGTGAATATAATCAGAAAAATCTATTTTTATCTTCTTTTTGTCAACCATTTTTATTGGTAACAGTAAATAAATATCTGAATTTTACAATATAGGTATCATTGATAACAACAAGAAATAGGGACAAGAAAAGGAAAAATAATGGTGTTTTTTTTTATTAAATACATAATATCAAACGTCATTGGATGGTATGAAACTATTCAGTACTGTAAAAACCACATATATAGAAAAAATTGTAAGCCTTAATTGGCAGTTAATACTCATATATTTGTGTGTGTTGAATAATATATAATAATTATGAAGTGACAGTGTTTCTAATTTAGTAATTAACGAAACATAATTTATTATTGAAATGTTCGTAAAGTTTACAAATTCGTACATCAATAATTCTATTATTTCCAGTTGTTGTACCCTCATCCATAAAGCCATTAAAATATGAATATAGACTAACGGATAATTTCGCCAATAAGATTCCAGTCACGCCAATGCATCCCAATTCCAATATGGCGGTTCAAATTTAATATCCTCTAATCCCATTGTATACTCACCTTTCGGTTAAGGGTTGGTTTTTATTCTGTTCGCTATTTCTTTTTTATTATTATATTTCAATTTGGATACTAACTAATAGTTCAAGTTTTTTAAACCAATCAATTTCATAATACAATTCAGTTTTTTTAACAATTTAGTTACATAAGCTGTTAACTATTTTTAGAACTTAATCTTTGATTTTTGAATTTAAAGATTTGAAATTCAGGGTCGCGTGTTCGGGAGACCACGTTTGGTACTAGTAGAATATCACTGCTTTAGTTTTCGCTGCTTATACTGTATCTTTAGTTGAGATTTTTTTATGTTATATATTGTTATTTATATACTCTTTATTTATTATTTTTTGAAACCATAAACTTGCATTTGAAACTTTTTTTATTTGGTATGTAAGCGCAATACAATCGGCAGCTTTATTCATTACTCATTCATCTATTTTAGAGTTAGTTACTATATCGAATTGGCTGAGAATAAAATAAAAATTTAAAGGCTTTTCTGCATGTAAGCCCCACACAATAATGTAAATATCGACTGGATTCAGGCACATATTGGAATGCCCAATCGTTGTTGCATAATTGTGTTGTTTGATAGAGACAGCGTTTCAAATAACTGAATTGAGTCTATAGAAGTATTAAATTTAACTTTGTATGCTTCTGTTCGTTCAATTTGAAATTAAGTTGATTATGAAACTGAATGATAATTATCTTTGCATTTATCCTCTTCAGGGAATGATTTATTATTTACGTTACGTTAGATACGTTTTTTATTAGTTTAAAGTATTTAAATCAAGTAAGGTTTACTTTATGAATGTTTATGTCAATTTTTTTTTTTAAAATATCCTTTCTTAATCATTAATCATTTTCTATATGGATCTACTGTATAAAGTTTAATTGTAGGCCTACTATTTTAAAAAACTTAAAGCTGAAAAACAAACGCAATGATTATAGTGTTTTGGTAGGAGAATGTACTTCGGTAGGTACTTACTTTGGTAGAGAGAAGTTTCATCGAGAAAAAAATTTAAATGTTTTTGTCATGCGTAGTTTATAAGCTACTTTTGTTGCTATGGTAACCGCTGCTATAACGGAACGTGGTCAGTTTCAACAATTTTTTAATGCTTTTAAATAATAATATATACTTTCAAATCTTACAATCATCTGGTAATAAACTATTACTATCTTCTCATTTCTCTCTCCTAATGATTTGATTTTTTTAATTTCGATGAGGATACGTTTATATAATAAGCATGATTTGATACCACGCTTAGGGTAGACTTCAGGAACTCCCTATCGTTGAACAGGACAGTTACTAAAGTTATTGATTTATATTACCTAATAACACTTTAATATCATGATTTTAGTTTTTTAAACTATAAACTTGTTGCGACATTATTTTATAATTTGAAATGTTATCAATTTATGAAAACCCGCACTTAAGACTTTGATGAAAATTACAAGTTGGAGAATTGTTCTGTCAAGAAATAAATGTATTAAGTTATCATTTTCAATAAATTTCGCCTTTATGTAAAAATAAAATATATAGGTAGTGCCATCTATTGAATAACGTTACATCATAAAGCAAACAGTTTAAGAAATCGTTTTAGTTTGTATATCTTGACACTAGATGGCGCTATTACATATTACAATCGCCACGTTATAATAATTTAACAGGTTCATATTTGAATTAGCGCCATCTGTAAACTGAGCTTGCTCGCTTCACTACGCAAGTTTTTTATAATAGCAAAAAAAACTAGCAAAAATTTTGCAACAAATTATGCTTCCAACTGTATATTATAAGTGATTCATAATGCTTTCTCATAATCAGAAATTCACATTACATTACTGATATTAGCTTATAATATACATAAATTATTACAAACATATATCGAGTAACCGTATCGAACGAAAACGAATAATATTAGTTAACAAACTGTGCCCGCGACTTCGTCCACGTGGAATTAAAAAAGGGTTTTACTTTATTTTGTTTAAGTAGCTTATGTTACTCCTTATTACATCAGCTATCTGACAATAAAAATCCCGTCAAAATCGCTCCAACCATTTCAGAGATTAGCCAGAACAAACATACAGACAAAAAAAAATATTTTGGTGTATGTACCGTATGTATATTTAAATGCATGTAGTAAAAAGCGGTTATTTTTAATATGATAAACAAACACGTCAATTTTATTTATATACATAGACTAGCTGAACCCTGCGCGCGTTGCTACGCCAACACGAACTGCTACGGAAATATATGAAATGAATTGAAACGACAATGGCGCCACCTGTCGAAAACTGGTCGTACCAGCTTAGAATCCTTCGTGAGCTCATACACAACAACTTATCTAAAGATCATCACACGATTGAATATATCGTTTACGATTCTATAAAGGACATACAGACAAACATTCATTTTTATATACTAGAAGAAATAAGAAAGAAGAAGAATGAAATATAGATAACAAAGATACATAAACACGTATAAACAAACGAGATGTAATACGGAATAAGTTATATTACACAAAATGCAATTACATTGTTCGTGCTGTTACACAGTGCTTAATAAGATACGTTCTGCTTCAAATGAGATTTGTTTGCTCCTTCTGTGTTCGGAAAGTTCTGAGTACGGCGTGTGGTAAGCAGGTAATGTACGGAAACTTGGATTTCTGTGAAAATAGCATCATGCTGTAGTAAACTGAAATTAAAGTTTCGATAACTTTGTTTTATGGATCACGTTAGAAATAAAGTTTTACTATGCAAGCGTAGTGGCTTTTGTAATATTGTTTGTACCTGACAATATGTTGGGTGAGAAATTTAATAAAACTGTAAATGATGTTCAGAGTGTTAGGTAACAATATAATTTTTACGCAAAAGTAGATGAAACGATTAAAATATATCTTAAGTTATTATTAGACTACTTTGCAACAATCCGACTAATAATAAGCTAAGACAATGGATTTTCACAAAGTAACGCCTAATTCTATTAACTACAAAATATATCTTTTTTATGTAATTACTCTTAAATTCTTTTAAAAAAAGATAAAAAAGAAAAGTCGATTAGAAATTGTCGACAATTTGACTCTTTCAATGAACTTATTCCATTTAGTACTTCACTATATTTTAATATAAGTATACTAAATCTATTATAAAAACAAATATTTATAACTACTAAAGTAAAAATTGACAATCGCAATCAACAAAATTCACAGAATTATAAAGTAGAAAACAGTAGTCGAAATAAACGAGTAACAATAAAAATTACTTCATAATGTGACAGAGTAGCATTCACGCTGTACATTTAATTAAAGTCATCTAACTGTCAAATGTAACAACCACAAAGCCCAATTTGAACAGCTAAAACTTCTTTATTAATGCAAAACTTAATTTACAGAAAAACAGAATGGAGAGAGTCCTCCGAATTCATAACACGCTGACCAAAAGTAGGTTACGGTGTCAGACTCGTGAAAATATCATAGAAACAGATTAAAAATGGCCTCGGAGGGCTCCAGACAAAAAATATCCCATATAAATAAATTCAAGTCGGGAAGTGACAATTCCGAGTAGGACGCATCCGGAATACTAAATCTGGAGACAGGATTAGTTCTGCTATGGAAACGTAAGTGTTTTCTTTGGATTGTAACAAATTCACAATTGAAGATGATTGTTCAGTAATAGTGTTCTAATAACTATATTAACCAGGACATAAAGAAGAAGATAAAAAATATACGGTTGAGATAAATAATAATAAAAGACTAGAAGTATCTACTGGAAATATAAAAAAAAAATAGTAAAAATGTATAAAAGGGTTTATTATTTAAAAAAAAATCTTTACAGTGATTAAAAGTAATGAATCTTATAGATAAAACATAAACCGATTAAATAAATAAAGGAAATATGTTGGCGTTGATACGATTTGTAATAATGTTGTTTTCATTCGAAGAATACGAGTCATAATAATTAATAATCTTCTTATTTTCTTTAATGTGGATATAATTCCTTCGGATATTATTATAATAGATAACAAATCAAGTTTATTTCCTACAAAATCGCTCATTACATTTGAAACATTTCAGGTAGGTAACTTAAAATTGTAAAATCAAACGTTTATCGTAGAGGGTAGGGTATGAAAATAAAATGCTTAACTTAATAACTGGTACGTAAAATAAATAATTTCTAATCTCACAGTTATTTATATCTAAAAATAACTTATATATTTATTTCAGAACGGGAATAATGAATTAATAATCCTGATGATATTTTATTAGGACGTCTCACATGTCCTAAAATGTACGATTATTTGTTAGTTAATAAAATAAAACTTTTTTAAGTGCTTCGAACGTTCCTCTACCAAACGCGAGGGCGTGAGTTTGAATCCTTCAAGCATCTCTAATTTCCAAAAACACTTTATTAATTAGCTTCAGTTAAACTTAATGTTAAATTTATCCTAGATTTAAATTTGACGTTTAGGACATAACCAAAATTGCACTTTAATAATATAAGTGACATTTATTAAGGCGCTAACATACAAAAATGGCGAAGTCATTACTACATACAAATATATTATTTCCGAGAAAGTTATACTTATCACAAGGGAATAAAATACACATTTGTTTGGGTGACAATAAAATAATACCGTGACACCATTTTTATTGCCTAACATAATTTTTTGCTCAGATTTATGAAAGCCTTCGTTCAGTCGGAACTTCTCGTGATATTTTTGTGTATTTCCCAAGAATGGTCGTATTCATTTCATTTTTCTGTGATATTTGCCTTATATAATCAACTGACAGGTGTATTATTTCGAGTTTCTTTTATCTGGGTGAAGACGGTCTATTATTAAGAATGAACGTTATGAGATAACATGTATTTTAGTCTAGATATTATATAAAATTTCATCTAACCTTCCCTTATTATTTGTTATGAAAATTTCTGATGAAACATGTTCTTATGCTGTAAATTGACCTATTAATATATTTTTATTTCATAATAACTTCCTTACTGTGTATAACCTATGATTATTATGTAAAATATACATAAGATATATAATAGAATTTATGTTCAATTAAAACACTTATTTCTACATTAGGAAATATTAAAAACAAACATTATTTATAGACTTTACCATAATAATATAAGTCGTTTCTGCATACTATTTTTAGCCATACACAATTATTTCAACAAGTCTCCTTGCTATACATAGGGCTCATATAAATTTACTTTGTTATGATTTTAATTAAAATATCACGTAAAATACATTAATAAATAATCTCCCAATCAGAGTCTTATATATTTTTCCATTTCACATCTACTTAAACGGTATTAATATTCTAAACTGGCATAATACTCGCGTTTATACCGCCGCGGGGCTCACTCTGTGTGTGTAAGGAAATTGACTTGTCGTAAGGGAAAATGACTTGTTCTATGCTGATTGTACAATAAACACGAGTAATCATATACCGCACATACAACTTTATAGTCAAAGGATATTTTTAATACTTATTGTGGGTAGGTTATATATTTTTGAGGTGACGGATACATGGGGAGATTATCTTAGGGATAGTCAATATTCACGGATTTTGGACTTGATTAACAACGTATGGAAAAACGCCAACATTCTTCTGAACCTGAGTGACATCTCTGTTCACACCTTTTTTGAAAAACTCTATGTCACTAAGACTCAAAAATAAAAAAAAGAGGCTAGATTCATGTACCTAAATAGGAGTAAAATTGAGCGTGTGAATTGGACTGTATAAGTTCTCCACGAGTCCAATTGACGTGGATGAAATTTAAATCTTCGGCAAGTGCTGTAAGATCTCTACAGCATTTATGGGGTTCTGACATTTAAACAGGGACTAAATAAACTGTTTTAGTCACTCTCAGGCATCGACATTAGTTATTTGTCAATTTCAAAAATTTCACTCCCATACATTTTTTAAGCATGAATCTATCTATCAGCCTTTAAAGGTCCACTGCTGGACATGGGCTTGACCTAATTTGCGCTAGCCAGACCGGCCCTGAGCCTTCTGAATCCAGCGAATACCCGCTGTCTTCTTATATATAAATATAAATATTATGAGTGATGAGCAATTTCGTTTCTGATTTCTTCTGTCTCCATCTTTGTTCCATGTACAGCGATAATATGTAATTGAAATAAAACAGAGTTCCTTAAAGTTCTGAAAATAGATACTTGTTGCCTATTCGTTTAGATCTCAGTATCTAGAGAGGTTGACGAGACGGTTGTTAATAAAACTATGTTTTAACATAATGAAGTGTAATCATTTTACAGTTCTCAGTAGTACCAAATAATTGAGTTATAATATTATATTTCGTGCTGAAAATTGGTTAGTAATATGTGGAATCCCTTGAATTTATGTTTGAGATATTCTCATAATTTAAGTTAATACATCGTTTAAGCCTCGATTCTGTAAAACAAAATATTCTATTAATTTCGATGGAATTACTTCATTATATTCTGCGCAGATAACAAGCGATGAAGTAAACTGAAATACGTGGTTCATATATCGATACCTCCTAAGTATACTGAGTCATCTAACAAATTTAGGTATTTTGTTTTTTTTATGAAAACTTACATAA
>DWPA01007302.1:0-10414 GCA_018251375.1 Calpodes ethlius | reverse complement strand
GCTAAGCCGATAAGCCGAGGATAAACCCAGTGAAAACAGTGAACACCCAATACCAAAATCATTTTAATCTCCAAATTTGAGGCAATCACCATTGTTACATTTACGACACGCTACTCACGTCTGTTTTATCGACACGGGCCGTGTCAGGAGCTAAATGGACGACTGCCACGAACAAAAAATATTTTATAGGGGGCGCTGTGCGCTTGTTCCCAACGATATTCACGTATGGTCGAAAGGTCTTTAGAACCTTTTAGTTAACTTATCTTGTTAATTTGTTACTATACAGCAAATTTTACTAAGTAACGAAGTTGAAATTTTGGATTTTCTTTTACTTTCGATGACAATGACGATCTTCTAAACAGTTAACACAGACATTAAATTAAACTAGTACGTTCTAAACTACCTCGTCGTAACCTAACTGCTACTATCAAGTTGATATCGGGTAGAGGAGCTCCTCAACGGTGAAAACCCAAGTCATATTTTTTTATTTACTTCACTTATACTATTTTTAGTTCTTATTATTAACTTATTATTAATTTGGCTGACGTCCCTCATCCTACAAACACCCACAGGAAACTATAACCACTGATCACTACGTGATCTATCCGCTATTTTAAACTTTTGTGAAAAACAAAGAGAAAAATCTAATTGAAATCCAGTATATTAATAAACCAAGAGAAAATAGTGTACTCATTTTAAAGAACAATGAACGCACATAGCAGTGTGAGATTAGGCATGGTTACAGTTTATAGCTAAGAACAGAAATATAAATATTATATACCTGTGGCACATATCACAAATACGTTAATTAAAGGGAAAAACTAATTATATTTATAGCATTAATGCGAAAGGTACCCTCGACAATAGATCGGTCGAATTTCACCGCAAAGTTTTCGCTAGTACTTATTGTATGTAGTATTTATTGTATTATGCCACTAAATAATCTTCTGACCTTCATAGATCCTATCAGTCGGCGTCCTTTGTTAACATCATTGACCACTAAACTATATATACCACTAAATTATACCGTCTTTACTTACGTTCTATACTATAAGTTACGGCGCCTCTTCAATCATACAGTTATGCTCTTACCTGAAACAAAAAAAAACAATTTAAATATTTACAAAACAAATTTAGAAGCTTATACCGTCTCCAGTCAGAGCCAAGGACCTGCCAGTTATCAGTTAGATGTTGCACAATATATGAGTAGATTAATTTTGAAATATTTAAGTATTAATATTTTTTCAACTGTCTCACAGTCAAAGAGTAGCTCATTGTTGGTGGAGTCAACACAGTAATATAGATAAGAATAATCAAAATAAATCATTATAAATATTGGTGAGTTATTTTTCTTAATAGTTGTTTTACAAATAGTACGGTCGAGGGTGCATAATGTCATCATATTGTTGAGACTATCATTTATTTCTGGGGCGGAATTTATTAGAAGCTGTCCGTAGAAAACTTCTATATTATTTCATAGTTTTAAAATTTACACTTAATTGTAAGCAGCGATTAAGTCCAAAATCGTATGCGCATGTTTTGTAACAGTTTGTTAACTCTTTTCTCGATACTGGACTTAGATGTCTATATTATTCTATAAAATTAGTTCGTTTAATGAAGACTTATTTATGGTTTACTTGTGTACGCTCTTAAAAGCGCGTACTTAGAAAAAATATCCTGCGTGGGCGTCAATTTTTCCA
The DNA here is from genome assembly GCA_018251375.1 of Calpodes ethlius. Lineage (NCBI taxonomy): Eukaryota > Metazoa > Arthropoda > Insecta > Lepidoptera > Hesperiidae > Calpodes > Calpodes ethlius. Next base: position 8,714 of record DWPA01007302.1, on the reverse strand, counting down.
AGCCGGTCCACAAATTGGAAGACATATTTGCCCAAAGCGTAGTAGTGGGCGCGTTATTGGAAATAATTTTGTGTGATCAATACCGAAATGAAAAAAGATCTGTTGTTTAGCTAAATATAGATTTCGTCTTCATTAAGACATAAAAGAACATATAAAAATATTTTTTTTCCTAATCTTATCTTAGGTTTCTATCAATTCACATCCAGTACTGATGTGATATAGCTTCAAGAATAAACCGGCTGAAGTGACAATGTGCTGGCCATATAGTAAGAAGGACCGATACGGTTGGGGAATGGCGTCCAATTCTCGGAAAAAGGAGTGTTGGTTGCCCCGCAACCAGATAGACTGACGACCTGAAGAAAACAGCGGGCATACGCTGGATTTAGAAGGCTCGAGACCGGTCTTAGAGGCGCAAGACTAATTAATAGATTGGCATGAAAAAATAAATTAAAATAATTGAAACGGTTTTATATTACACCATAATAGCTGTTGTCAACATAACTATGATAATTTCATGAAATGGACCAAACAAATCCATGGAGAGTAATAACACGACTGAAGCATATCCGGTATATAATATTATTGTATTAACGGCTATAAAACTGAACATTTATTTCGGTATAACGGCATATTAAATACAAGTACTTATTAAAATAATAGCATTTTGTACAATTAATTAAATTAAATTGGTAGAAAATAAGATTAAATTTGAATGACTCCATCACGGTCGTACATTATTACAATCATAGACTTATAATGCCTAGTCGCTTAGGTTCTGAATACCATGTAGGTCTGAAGAGAAGCATAAACAATTTGCTTTGACAATGGAATGTGGTACCCAATGGATTATTATAAAGAAAATATGTAAAATTTTGTATAACAACATTCTTGAAATATTGACATATTACATACCACTATCTTAGTTCTAAACGTTATTAATTAGTGGTAATATACTGAAGCTAACACGTCACGTATATAAATGACTAGAGAATTTAATAGAACCGAAAATATTTTCATCGCTATGCGCTATAACAGTCACGGTAAAACAAGTGCACACAAAACATCGTATAAAACCTGACATTTGAAATAAAAGACATTGTACAAAAATCTTTTACTTTCAGGAAAATTAAGCTTTGTAGATTTTTAAGGCTTTGCTGGAGAACGAAGGCGTTTTAATGTAATGAAAAGATCCTAACGACCTATTGTGATGTCACTCCCGGACGGGCCGCCGGCGGTGGGATCGGCGTTTGTTTGACGGAACTGTGTTCACGAATGTATACGGTACTTTACGACCTGAATATTTCACGCACTTCACTATAACATAAATCAGCAATAACCATCAGTTGCTTTTACTCGTTCGCCGGCTATTAAAATAAAAAAGAGTAAACAAACTCGTAAACGCTGCGATACCATCGTAAACCCTAGTAGTATGAAAGCCACATTCCCCCGAAAGGGTTCAAATCCCGCAACATATTTTTTATTTAATTAAACCATGGTACGGTGTCTAAAGTAACGATCGTTACACCGGCATATCGGATAATGAATTCAAATGGTGCTCTTTAAAATATTTTTATCTATCATGCCTGACGTATATGTCTCTGATAAGGTATAAGAATTAGTTTTTTAATACTTAATAATGTTTTACAAAAAATATTTTGTAACAAAAGTTATTTTTCGTACGACAAATAAACTCAGACTATTAATTACTTTTTCTCGTCTTCGTTCCACTCACAATATATTTATTTTTTAACTTCGATCCATTTCTAGTAAATAGACAATGTTATTTGTTTAAATATATTTTGTTATACTTTCTACATTAAGTACCTAACGAATGTGTTAATAAAGTTACAGAGTGCGGAATACGTCAGTTGTCTGTCGAGGTGTTCACCACTTAACAATATGTGCTTGCTTGCGCCCTGACCCATCTCCAAAATCAGAATTTGCTATTCAGCAGCAGGTGTGAGGTATACACCCCCCGGAGCGACCAACAGATGTTCTACATCCCCACTTCCCATTAGTTTCCCGCTGGGCATAATTTCCTAACTTAATTAAAGAGAAAACTTGCAATTTAAATTTGCTGAATAAACATACATTTATGAATACAATTTACCTTAGAGATACTTAAATGTAGAGTTAGAATTTAAAAATATTTAATTCATAATTATTGTAAGTTGATCTTCCTTTAATGATATGAAAACCCGTGAACGGATTTCGATGTAAATGAGTGAAATTATTACTTATAGCCCTTATCTTATTTTAGTATGCTTTTTATTCTGAATAATGTAAAGATTCCCTTGAGAAACATTATGAAAGCTTGTATGGAGTTTTTGATTGCTTAAGTTCTGACGAAAAACTATTTTTACTAAAAGTATGATCTGATACTTCATTTAGTTTTGGCTCCAGACAAGGAAACTATTCGATAGTGATCAGCAGTTAAAATTTTTTTGGAGTTTATACTCTATTTAATATTATTTATTTATTGAAGCGTATTTAATTCTTTTAGGTATACATTTTTAAAATTAGTTTTACAAGAGGTAAAAAAAACGAAATAAACTTCGAGACACATATCTACGTTTACGGATAGTATCACGGTTACTGCTGGTCTGAAATAACATTAATTAATTTATAATAATATAAACCTTACGTAAAGCTCAGTCCTCGGCCGGGGTGTGGGCTTCTATCGCCTCCTACGACACCCTGTCGTCAATACTCTGGTCCGCCCCAATACGGCTGGTAGTTCGAGCCTTTATATTTTTTGTTGGAAGTGAATTATCATGTAAATAAAGCACCAGTTAATGGTTCCCAACCCCTTTGTTGATACACAGTAATTAACTAATGGGTGCTCCGGACGAATCGCAGCGAGTGCCCGCACTAATGGGGACGCCGGCGGATTGCCTTCGCCGTAATATATTTGGGTAATTCATGTCCAACTGTATTGATAAATTTTGGAACAATCTGTGTTACATCGTACTCTCGGAACGCAATATTACTCATTTGACATTAATAAATACATTAATAGTTAAATAAACTAGAACACGCTTTAATATAAGAATTAATTTAGTCAATGTGTTCCGTCGCCTGGAGCTAACAAACATACTAACAAACTAAGCCCTCTGCCCTCGTTGGGCCATAAGCTGGATACCCCATAAAATGGAGCTTCCATGGTAGGAGCTAAATAAATAACACACCTTAGTAACACTGTAGATACACTAATTTCTTAGAAAGGTTTTAAGTCCATTGCTTAGTATGTTTAACGTCACTTTGTTAAGAAAAATGCACTTTGGTTTAAAGGCCGACTTGGAGACAAAACCATTTGTAAAGTGTTATTTTGTGTTAAGTGTAAATTTCAACGTGAAATATTCCGTTTGCATCACGTACACTCCATCGAGTTGCACTACCGCCACGTGATTTACACGTCGCATTTGGATTCATACCAATAAGACGCGGGACGGTACAGTCGTGCGGTAATTACTTCATTTTAATTTGTTATTATTACATTTTTTTACAAGTAATACAATAGTAAGTAATAATAACAGTATAATAATAAAGTAATACAATAATCGTATACTTGTGTCAAACAGATATACTGTTAAATAAAAAAAATTAAGCAATTGCAATCGATATCAAAGTACCGCTTTTAGTGTAGGACACCACACATTTTAAATGCAGTGTCATCAGACAGGACCGTGAACCTAGCCGAGAAAATTGTATAAATTTCACCATCCATCAAAATCATTCGTAACATATTTCAATAATTCTGCCAATTCTCGGGTGGCTAGTTCGCGAGTTCGTTCCGTTCAAAATTTCATTAAAAGCGATGATGAATGTTCCTCGCATGCCATAACTCAGGTGGCGGGACCATCTCTCAGACCGCTCGGAAACAGAATTAGGGAGTGAGTGTTCATCTTTCACGGGATACATAAAAAATCGGGAAATGAAGCTATCTTTTACCGAACTTACGTAAGCTGTCGTCTGACCGTTGGTGAACAGCTTCTATGCGATGAAACGAAACATTTTACTTTCCATTAACGTAGTGGTATTTCTGCCTGTCTACATATATTTTTTTAGAATAATCTCTTAATAATCACCATCCGGGTAGACCTGAACCTCATAATTCAATGGCTTCTTGTTCTTTGTTAACGTCCGATTATCCGTCGCGGAAATGAGCTTCTTATACCGGGATACGGATAATGAGGACTTATGTTATCTAAATTACTAGTGATTTTATTGAAAAATGTAGGATACCTACTTGAAAAGATTTTTTTAAAAAACCTAAAAATAAAGTTTTAGCGCATGTTATAGTTACATTCAGCTTATGATTAAAAGATTGTAATACCTGCTAGTTACTTACACACATTTTATTATTATAATTATCTTTTATGTGATGTGCAGAGAGCATTATCCCTCTTTGTCGATAACTTTACGCATCTGGAAGACACACGGATATGATTTACAAGGACACCTGAAACGACTTCCTTCCTCGCTTATCCCTTTCTGTGAGAAATAATCCTTATCATAAAAAATCGAGACTTCCAAACTTGAAATTGCTCTTGCGGAATTATTTCCGTAAGTAATACAGGCAGCCGGGAAGTTGAATAACTGTGAATTAATTAATACCGGATGAGTTTTGTTCGCGCTCCTATTGTGGAAATACGAAACGATTTTTACATGTATTCTCTTTGAAATAATTTTACATCTTTCACAATCATTACTATGGAAATATTCAAATAGATGTTATGAAAATTAAATCATAATATTTAATTGGGTTGAAATCCGTTTGCAATCGCGGCTTTGCTCTGTAGCGAGAATAAATATGAAAGATGTGCCCGTCCGACTGGAAACGCTATTCAATACAATAGTACTCCTTTCTTTGATATTGAAATCCTACTGTTTCTACGTCTATGTAAGAAAACATGATATAATTCTCCAAAGCAGTGTTAACTTTGTAAAATGATTTGTGAACATCTATAAAAATGAATTTTAATAAAAAATATCTAGTACATAAGTATCTAGACAATAAAACCGTAGTATAACAGACATTTGTTATAATGCCAGAAGATTTAATCTCCGCAGTCAATAGCAATAATCTTCTATCTAGAATAATGAAGACTAACGCCGGGAGAATTTCTCCGCGAGCTATATTTAACACCTTTGTATACTTCAAAACAAATATAATATTTCCCGAGAGAAAGGAAGTAATTTGCTTTGCCGGAGGACAATGGGAACTAACGAAGGAGGAACAAGCGAGACAACTGCTATAGAAATATAGACAAGCTAGATGTTATCAGCGGCTGCGTCCACGGGGAATTAAAGGTTTCCATCACCCCGGGATCCAGGTCATCCAGCTAGAAGCACGGTTAATATGCTGTAGGTACCTTCGTCCTACACTTTAATTAAGTATATTTTGGGACATATAAAAGCTGAGTTACGGGCTTAATTAATTCGAATTTGTTAAAAAAATATTGAAGGTTATTAATAATACCAATTAAGACCGTTCCGGGTGCGTGTAGCATAAGATTCTAGACTTAGGAGATTCATATAGATTTTCATGTATAATAAATAATGCGTACATCTGTACGCTATGTAAAATGCATTGTTTAGAAGACTTTAAAGAAAGTGCACGGAAATTGAGAATCAAATGTACGGAGGTCTAAGAAATTGGGCAGTAGTAACGAAAGTAGCGTACATTAAACAAAACATTAACTAAACATCATTAATTGTCGTCGGAGTCCCTCATTGCGTTCTACTCACATTACTGAACGTCTAAGTGACAGAACGTTAGAAATACTGCCACATAAACATGAAGATTTGTAGGGAATAAATAAATTGTGAGGCGACCACAAACTTTTTCTCATTGTTCCCTGAAAGGCCTGCTGTCCGCGGCTATTGTGTCAGGAATTAGGATCGATGTCGGACTCCAAAATTAGCAGTTCTTCTATATTGTAATGTTTATGTTACTTCGTATTACATTCTTGAAAATAATTATTCTCTTTACACTATTAGTTTTGATGTCATATTTATACATCTAACTTTGTAAGAAGTATAAAATTTCCATCAGTTTAACCAAGTTTCTACAATGTGTACAATGTTTTGCAGTGATAGCCTAGTGGTTCGAACGTTGGTTTCCCGAACGTGGGGGCGTGAGTTCGAATCCTGCACGCATCTCTAAGAGTTCACCTCAATGTTTTCGAAAGTGTGTGAAGTCTACCAATCCGCACTTGGCCAGCGTGGTAGACTATGGCCTATGCCGCTCACCTCGTGAGAGGAGACCCGAGCCCAGCAGTGGGACAATTATGGGTTGTAATGATGTAAAATGTTTTCTGATTAATTTGTACGTGATCCTATAATTGGACGTTATTTGGACCTTAACATTTAGTAACTATGAAAAAGAAAGAAAAGGATAGACTTCTTTTAAGATACTCTCATGATTTAAAGATTATAAGAAGGATTGAAAATATATATTTTGAAAACAAGCAGTTTTAAAGTTAATATGATAGGAAACAGCGGCTTTAATGAAACGAAACAAAGAACCCGATCTTCTTTCCTATCGTGTTATTTTTCTCTTTTTCTTCTGTTTCTCAACTGTTCACCTTTGTCTCAGTAACTGGTATGATTGTTATGTTATAATATGTACTCTGTCACGTACACTTATACTTTTCAGAGGCTAAATATTTTCCTCTGTTCCCACGAGAAATAAATTTAGAACAATAAAGTCGCCTAGTGTGCGGCACCGTTCCTCTTACTTTACTAGCTTTATTGTGTGGTGTAAACAATAAGGTATTAATAAATAAATAAATAGGTACAGTTATAACTTCAGGGTCTAATATTGTAGTTTACGAGCAGACATTTCGGCGGGCGAGTGTACCGGCGGCCCGCGCGCCCGCCGCACCCGGAACAGCTGCTACAACTCATAAACTGTACAAACATCATCTTTACTGCGTTTTTCGTTTTACTGCGACTGATTCGGGTTTATTGTCTAGTTTTGACACATTAACTGCTTAATATTGCGTATCGGATATGTGTTTTCCGCTCGACATTGAACATTCTCTAAGGGGAGCGATAAAGTGATATAACTCGTTTACAATTTATTTTGATACGACGTCAGTACTTACGGTAACTCATGCTGTCATCGTGTCCACTTTTAACAACCAACTTTAAAATGTAGAAGAGGTTTAAGAAATTAAACCATTTTGAAATTTGTTTACATTACATAAATGAACGGAGCATTAAGATATATTAGTATTTTCTTACATGTTAAACAGATAGAAGAATGAATACCAAACCATCCTTAATTGGTAGTAAATTCAAATATCTCCAAACTTTATCTTTATTTATTTTCATGAGAGAGTACCACTCTCTACCACAATAGAGAGTACCAATGCTTACAAATAATTAAAAATTATAATGATTTCATTTTTCATATTACTAGCATAAAAGCAAAAATTGTGTGAAAATAGTGTAAATGATAGCCTATGATTAACGTGGACCCTTCACATCAAGTTCAAATTCTGCACGCAACTCTACAGAGTTAAATGTGTTTCACAAAACAATTTATCCATCTCTTGTTAAGTAAAACAACGTGAGGAAGCTTTCGTATTTGGGAATTTTATTATAATATTCTGGAAGGTGTTGGGGAAGTTAAGAAGACTTAGAGACCCAAGCTGAGCAGCAAAGTCATCACATCCTGGTGATAACGATTAAGCAATGTTAAGAGGCTCTCATTAACCATATAAATTTCGTTCCAGACCTGTTACAAAACTGCTACAAAATACCAAAATAACGGCGCGTGAATATTTTAATGGCAGCCAACTGACAGAACGTAGATATTTAATTAGCTGCGAAAAATGTAGCGAAACTTATATCGCATTTATTTAAATTGTCGTATTTTGGTCAATACGAGCGCCGTGATAATACGACGACCGTTGCTATGATCTCTATGACCAGACAATAAAATTCATAAATTACTAGATGTGAGAAAAAAATAGCAATAAAAAGGATGCCAATTCCTTTGTATCACTAGTTGTTAGCCAACGCTTTATTGTTAGACACTTGCTTGAATTTGGCTACAATATCGTTGTGAATCTTTCCACAGAATTGTTTTTTCGCAGTAAAAAGTAGCCTATAATACTCATCGTTGGCCCAGCTATCTCCAAACCAAAAATCATACTATAGCAACGAGACGTTGAGCCGTGAAAGGAGGAACAAACACTTTCGCATTTATGATCTAAGTATGGACGATATGGATTCTAATTGATATCACAAGGCGAGTTAACTGGATTAAATATACCACAATTGTAATACTAGTAATTGTTATTCTCGAATTTTATTTTGTTATTTATGACGTATTAAAACTTATGTTCTAAATGTTTAATGACTAGTCGACGCTCAAGACTTCAGCCGCAGATATATCTATAGGGTTTCCAAGAAAGATTTATTTTAGACTCATACAAACTTTTTCCCGTCCTATTATACTTTGGGGATGAATTCTCAAATATCTGTTAACACACACTGTATAAGGTCTCTCTCTACAAAATTTCATCCTTGTAGATCAATTAGTTTAGGCTGTGTATAATTTTATTACTGTCAATAAGCAACAGCGTTTTATTAAGTAGAAATTGTTTAATAAATTTTTCTTTTTAATCCGTACCCATATTATTAATTTCACGGCACAACGGAACGTCGTTATGATATGATTTTTGATGAGGAGATAGTTT
>DWPA01007301.1:0-10415 GCA_018251375.1 Calpodes ethlius | reverse complement strand
ATCATGATTTATATTTTTAGAGCATATGAAACAACATAAAGAGGGCAATATGTTACATTGAATATTAAATAAAACCGGAGATACTTACTGCATATTTAAAAACATGGTAACATACATACCGTGGGAGTGAACACGTGCTCTTAACAAACTCTTTCTAATGAATTCGTTGACATAATCCAGTGAAATAAATAAGAAACGGTTAAACTTAGATGCAATACTTCACGTGTAGCCAGTAACGAAATTATACGACGTAATGTGCCTTGTTTACTGAAGCATTAAGCTTAAAATGGGTCTCGACGCCCTTGCAGGCACTCACTCGGCATATTGAATGTCACTGTCTATCGAATTGTATCAATTTGTTGAGCAATTGGCAGGACTGGCATTGTCAAGTTTCTCGCCTCACAATTGGATTAATTCGAACATTGTTCTTATTAAATGATGGGCTTATTTTTATTCATCACATACGCTTTGGGTCTGTGGGAACATTCTCGTGGAGTTGAACAATGAACCTTATGTTTAATATTATAACCATTATGGTATATACATATACTGGGTGTATTTCTTTCAATTATATTTTACAAACTTCTTTGTTTTGCTTTTATATTTTTAGTATTATATTATTATTTTAATTTGAACACAATATAATAAGAACAATAGAATATGTTACTAATCGAACTGTGGCGAAATGAGCGTTATTCAAAGGGTCCTGGGTTCGATTGCCCGCGAGACAGAAATTTGTATGACGAGTTTTAATTTCTGTTCTCAGTTTGAGTGTATGTGTGTGTCTCTCTTTCTGTATAGTCCATGGCACTCATAAACGGCAGTTATTAGTGCCGGACCATGAGTATGTGTTATTTATTTGTCATGTTTTTCCTGTGCAAATTATTTGAAATTTGACATATTTATTATAGTTATATTATATGCTAACTTCACAACCTCAAAACTGTGATACTAAACCATGAACTATTGATAGTTTTAGCAAAATCATCAAAGCATAACAAAAGATAGACGGGGTAAAGGATTCAAATTGTTAACCAAAAATGTATTCGTAGTAAACTGATAATAAATCACGTTTAGCGGTGTCATGCGCCACGTGCCACGACAAATATACTAACATCGATTTCAAAAGAAACACCATTCATTCAGCCGTTTTATGTAAAAAAGACCAAACATTACTCATGTTTAAACACTAGATGGCGTTACTGAGAAACGAAGTAACAATTTGTATGAAAACTGCAATGACCTCGTTTTAGTTTTTTACAATATATTTATTATCATACTAAAATTGTAATGCTTTTAAGCCCATTTTAAAGTAATTATGTTTTTCTTAATTTACTTGAATTTTGTGTTTTTGTTTCCTTCTTATATAATAAATAACTAACTGACTCAGCAAACGTTGTTTTGTCATCTAAATAATTTCTAATAATAATAAACTTTAATAAAAATAATTGCCGTAATCTCAGGGAAATTTTAATACAAATAGTGTGAAAAACATTCACATAAAAGACTATAATGAATCAGTTATCGAGCGGGATAAAAAAATATTAAATTACTTTAATGACTATTAAAAAAATAGAAATTGGTATTAGAAGGATAAAAATTTAGGTTTGTATGTATTTTATAAAGCCACGTTATACAAAAATTAAAAATAAAAATGATGTCTAAAAATAAAAATGTTAAGAGTGACAACCCTTATCACTTGGGGTTATTAAAAATACATAGAGGCTGATTCTCAGACCTGCCGAATATGCAAATAAAATTTAATAAAAATGGGTCTAACCATTTCGGAAGAGTATGGCAATGAACATTGTGACACGAGAATTTTATATATAAGATAAACGATAATTTATGCTAAGCTTCTAATCGGGGTTTATATATGACGCATAGGGCTCCACGTCCAGCGCGCGTGTCTGAGTCAGACCTCACGGCTCGCGCTTTTCTTTTCAAACGCTGCCTGGGAATTCCCACACTTTATAACCACCAACGGTGTCAATTTTCAAGTTCGTAGTAAAACCTAATAATAGCAATAACTTTTTATTTTATAAATGTACGCATTATTTGCAATATGACTTTTTAACTTAATAAAACCTTCAAGCCAGATTGAATTTCTTTAAAGCGACAGTGTAGTTAATGTTAATAATTAATCTATGGTATTTTTTAAAATCAAAACTTTAAATAAACATTATAAAGATTTATTATTGACTTTCAATGATGGATGTACTTTTATTGAAGGATAGGATTCGGCAAATTCATTCCTATTAAATGCAACTTTTTTTTATTTTGCAATGAAACAAAACCGAGGCATTTAAGAGATATTTTTTGAAAAATTGGTAGTTACTTATCGTAATACCTTTTATATGTACAGTATAATCATCAATTTGAAAAAAGCTAAGGATATCTGTATATCAGATCGGTCGCCATGCAAGCGCCACAGATTATTAAATATAGCAATCTATTGACAGCGCGCGCAGTTTTTGCAGCCAAATAAAATTGCATAAATATTCCTCACTGCCCTGTTTCGCATCAGCCGTCATAGGTTAGCAAAGTTAATAGTGACGGTATAAAACATGTAATCAATCGTTTTTAGATTTTTTAAATGTCTATCCACTTTTTATATAGGGGGATAGGATCCTCGTAGAGGATAAACGTTAAAACAACTTACTTTAATTTAAATATATGTGAAATGTTTGCACCATGCAGTTGCAGCTTTATTTTAATTTTCTAATTAATCTCTAAAGTAATAATTAATCTGTGGTTATGAAATACGTATTTTTTTTCAATAGTCAATAAATTAGAAGATAAATACACAATATGCGTTTTTGATACTTTATAAGTGACCCAAAGATAATGAATAATTAGAATATTGAGAAAGACCGTTACTAGAGTTGGACTCGAAACCGGAGGTATAATATGAGTAGGAAATTCCGACTTTTCAGAATTACCTTCGTACCACCGTAACATTCCTACTATACTCCTACAGTTGTATATGATGTCACTATTATTAAAAGAATATCGTTCTAAAAATAAAGATATTGCAGGTATCTGTTGATACACATATGCTTATATCGATAAAATGTACATTACTTTATCAGTAGCCGAATCCTATCTGACAATCAATAAGAGTAGGTGTACTCAGATAATTTTAAGCAAATAATTGTAAGATACTGGATAGAGTTTTATGATACGATATTGGCGGTAATATAATAAAATATTTAAAAGTTTTTATTGTACATACTTTTCTTTTTAGTTTATATCAAATACTTTGAACTAAATTAAAACTATATCCGTTTATTTGTTTCACTTTAATTCTTCGCCGAATCGGGCTCTTTTTGCATGCAAATTAAGCGGAAACGAACCGGACCTATTGCAACTTGATATTGGTAACTTATTTATTATTATACTATCATATTTAACAGGACCTATCTGCAAAGCGAAGCTGTATAATAGGCGGCCAAGGTCATTTCGCAGCCTTGATAATCTTTACAGAAACAATATGTAGGTACAATATTAAATATAACAAAATAGTAAAAGTTTATAGACCGGTATATAAAGAACACAAATATCTAAATGTCAAACAAATAGTGTATTCTTTGTTGAACTATTTCATCACAACCATTTAAATATTACATTTCGATGTCCAGACAGATTGAAAGTGAGCGACGTTTAAAATTATATGTAATTTCAGAAACTCTGAAGACAAGTAGATAACAAAATTACATATTAAAGAACTCTAGATAATAATGCGCAGCCAATAACATAAGACGGTGATTACAGCTGCGCTTTAAATAATAAAAATCAAGCAAATTATAGCGTAACTTATGGAATGTCAATATCATAATAATAACAGTTTCCATTCACGCAGATTACGAAGTATGGAATTGTGTAAACTATATGAGAGAGAATTAGGTAAACTACATTGCTGACAATAACAATATAAAGTTTGACTTTAACCTACTTCACTGATTACAAACTGCTTCAGAGTGCTTTTACTTAATTGAAATCCTATACCTGGTAATGACAAGATGTTACGTCAACTTATTAATGAATTTATTGATTCCGTTTACAATGACATTGTTTGATAGTAATAGAAAACAATTACAGATAGTAAATTCGTCAATAATGTTAATAATCCAGTACAGAATTAACCTCATGTTGTCACATACGCATAAGCTATTAACAGTTAAATGACTAAACAGGATATTCTAAAGTGAAGGAACTTGTTGGCTAGTTACGCATTTTACGCAAAGTCTATCAAAACTAAGGCAAAACTGTCAACCCACACACTACCGCTATGGACTGATTACGATATCTCAGTAAACGCAAATTAAATTTTGCAACACAGTGAATTCTATGTCTATCAACGTATTTAACTATTGTTTTTGGTTCAGTTGTAATAAAAGAACTGAAAAGATTCATACGATTTAGACGACAACATATGTTGTACATTATGTAAAAAAGTACTAAGCGACAAAGTCGAAAAAAACTTTTAGTGCAGATTGATTTTAAACATAATAAACTAGTTGTATATTCAGCTATTCATGTTCAAGAATCTTTGTACCGATATTTGTTTGAACTGTTAAAATCTCTGAACCTAATTTTCTGTTTTTACGTGTCACGTTACATTATAACATAATGCTTCCATTTAAGAGATACATTAAAAACCATAGCTATCTCGCTCTAATTGTTATTCCAGTTTATAATATATATGTTGTCCCAGTATCGTGGCGCCACATCGCAATGCTCACTGGAATGGCCACTATCGAGTTCATTCCCGTTACACATAACTATTGCTGGCATATCGAAAACGTAATAAGGACGATAAACGATTTTACTACGACACTTAAAAACGTGTTTTCTGTAATTAGAATAGCCTTTTGTATGCATAGTGAGGTTGTTGATCTGTCAAGTATAACGTATTTTGTAGTTAACTGTGTGCATTATGGAGGTTAATGCATTTTAAACGTTCTATTACGGTTTGCTTTTCGATCTATCGTTGCTACATCTAAGACAATGATATACTTTACCTTGAAAGCATAATCAATAATAATATTGTAGCCTTGCATTAGATTTCTCATTTACATAAGTTACTCATTTAATTATTCACAATTTCGCACTATTTCTTAGGTTTTTGAGTCACGGTTTCCTATTCTTTACACTTTTCCTTTTTATTAGTCAATACGTCAAAGACATTGAAACATAAAGTTGGTATAATGAAGTCGGTTTCTTAATCATACGAATCATTAAGTTGCATTACTTTATTTTTTACATTCACGTCGTAGTCAAAAGTAATTTTTAACAGTCGCTTGCACCTTGTCCCTATATTGAATTTCATGGACGTTCAGCTACAAGCTGGTTGTATCGAAATAGTTTTACAATAAAAGCAAATTACGTTTAAACAAATAAATTAAAGGGAGGTGAAGAGAGACCGCAAGGTGTAATTTGAACTCCGTCACGTGCTCTGTAACCCGCACTTGCTTAATCCTTGCTGCTCTCAAGAAAACTTGAGGACCTTGCGGACAGGGAAACAGTATCGGAATGGTATCGTGTTGCAATGCCGTAATTGTTCTAGGTTAATAGTTTACATGTATGGAGTAAGAAATAAATAAAGGCAATTCTTTACGTTCCTTTATACGATAAGTACTAAACGTTGAATTATTAACATCCTTTTCTACCTCTAGTTAATGTTCTGTATCAATTGGCAATTGGTCAAGTTTGCTGCAGTAATAGGCTGGAGACGTTCGAGACGATCGCTAATATTCCTTGCGAGGACTACCTAGAGCACAAGGTCGAAATCAAGCACTTATATTAATTTAGACGTTAGTTTCTACAGACTAAATTGGTCGTTAAAATTGTTTGATCTCATTCCATGATACTGCTGCAAACTTAGTTTAGCGAGATTTTAAACAATGCTAATTACCATTCTGATGTCTTTATTAAAATTGTACACTATTATCGTTGATCATATGAATAAAGTAATTCTCAGAGCGCGGTAGTGAATACTTGGAAAGATAAAGTTTATGTCGCTTCGTGATATTGATTCAGTTTTTGCGGCCATCTGCGTCTTCCGACAGGATAAACAAGCGGTTAAGTAATTGCTTCATTCTCCCGACTCCAGATAATAATATCCTTTATAAATCTGATCACACGGTATAATAGATCCTTCGCTTTATAGCTAGTAACATACTCCAATCTTGAATGCATTATAAGCATACAAGCTTTGTTGAATATTATTTTGTCTTCACTTGAACGTTTCAAACCTATTGTGGAGTAGACAATAACGAAATCAGACATCCTCCGTCTTAATGGATGCTTTGCAATAAATTCATGCATTGACGGACTTTTACTGCCAAGGGCTTTAAAATAAGTTATGGCTAATTCTGAGCTTTACTAGGTGCCGCGGAATGCCGTCGAGGCAAGTGCATTGTGTTCAGTTATCTAAACACCACAGGCCGGTGTTAGTAGTTTTAAATAGTAAATTCTATTGACCCAAGCGCATACGGTTCTCACAACTCATGCATGGGAGACTGCACGTAATTCATCTGGTTGAAAGGAAATATTATTATTATCATTATTTAGAGACCGTATTATACAGCTCTACAACAAAATAAACAGTATTATTCCGCAATATAAATAGTTGAACTCAATGACTCAACATTGAATTTTATTTTTATACTATTTCGTTGCTAAAATGAGTTGGTTTAAATAAAATACGTTATGCATTTGTAATAAAATGAAGTTAAGTTCTTCAAGCTTAAACAGAAATGTTACTAAATAGGTTAATATACGTTACGCGCTATGCAAATTTCATGTTTGTGACTATTATAATAGTTTTCTTTTCAAATACATATTCTCAAGGACTGCTAATCTCTCCCCTCAATCTTCAAGTAGGCAGTCAGTTTTAGAAAAAGGTAAAGTGCTGTATAAATGCCGCTGCACAGAATTTCAAAGAGCTTTACATATGGACTAGCTGAGGGTACAAACGTCATTTCTGGTTGTGTAATGTAATTTGTGCGAGGGAAAGGGTTGAGTCGCCAACGTAAAAAGAGCTTCGCAATTGATTTAATTTTCGTCTAAACTGCTCAAAACGTCCCTGCTCGAAAGTTCTAATGACGTTGGCTTCAGCAACCTAAGCGTATGTAGGTATGAATAACGTTAAGCCGTTATTACAGTCAACAAGAAAAGCACCCACACAGGTGTAGACTTGTGTTATAGCTCAAGTTTCTGGAGTATTTTTTTGTAATGGGGCCTAAAGTACTGCCCTAAGGCACTCCGTATGAGTTTACAAGTAATTTGATTTTAAGTAAACTTGTCTACAATACATATGCATTATACGTTCTAGAATTTTATATCATACTAAATTACGTATAGTATCCGCTTTATTGCTAAATGAAGACCAAGACTTCTTTGTTTTATTTCTTTATTTACACTTACATCGAACTATACTCAAAGCTCTTGTCTGATAATTTAAAATTAACGCCAAGCCCAAGCGTGAAAACTTTAAAAAGTGAAAACGCGCAATTTTGATCGCATACATAACAATTACATCAGTATTTAAATGCATCTATTCTGCAGTTTGTCTGTCTGGCTGGTCCAACGTAAGTGCATACCGGTCTATTGATTTGAAGCAACGAGGGGGCGTGATTCGACCGTAACGCTATACCTAAGTATCAACTACCGATTCCTTGTCTCTTTTAAAATTAAAATCAACTTTTTTCATTATCGTACATAGTTAGCGGTCTGTTACTTCAACAGCGTAGTTAAAATATGCATTAATATAGCAACTATTACTGTGTTTACTGTTAACGTACACAAATGAATATGTGATATAATAAAAATGTAATAATTGTTTACTTATTATACTGACGACTTCTCTCGTACCTGAATTGCTTGATTTTTACAATTTACACATTTCGCAAGCATTGTGGAGTAAACGTGTCTGGGCAATCATTATGGATGGCTCTTTTAGATGTCTCACAAAGATTACGACGTTGTTTCATCAATCTAAAATACCATCTGGATAACGAAATGTTTCTCATTTTTAGTGTTACCGTTACACTTAAGTAAACTGTGTTAGTAACGTTTGAGTAGTCCGAATTCACCTTAATGTTTTAATGGACGTCTATTTCGCAGACTTTTTAAATGCATTAGGCTAACGAGTCTAATGCTCTGATATTTATATATAAACCTTTATCGGCGTGTGATGTTATATGCTAAATGAATACGCTAAAGTAATAAGTAGGACTGTAATTATAATAATTATTATCGATACCGACATGGAAATGGTAATTACAAAGAGGCCACGAAGCAGTAACTCTGTAATAATTCTACTTCATAATCAAAACTACTAAACGCCAAACAATGCAAGAGCTTTGAACTGAATTGTTTCTTAAAGGATAAGGCAAACTTACAAAAGCACGAAGTGAGTCAAAAGCTCAATCGTTTACACAACACACTTAAAGATTAACAAAAAATCAGTAGACTCGTATAGAGAAATATGTGACCTTGCGACGAGATGTCTAGTAAGCGAGATCAGTTTGATAATATTATAAATGAAATTTCGCTTTCGCCGGATTCTTTATCCACGTGTATAGATTCAACTAATAAAAAAGAAGCGAAGGCGCGATTAGTGTTTCTAATTAGCATAACTCGTTAAAATATTGCACATTGTACTTTAGCAAAGTTTCGCAGCATCGGAAGGATGTGATGACAATGTGCCGTGGACATGAAAGCGAGAAACGATAAGATTACTCTAAACATCAATGAATAACTACTCACCGAAGTGCTATGTTTATTTTTTCTTTCACGAACGTCACAAGCCCGCATTTGCGAATAGGATGGGCCAGGATGCACACTATCGTTCCGTTACACGGTAAGTATAAACAGTGGCACTCTCCGAAAATACACGAAATATTAGCGACGTAGTGCACTTCTGTATATTGTTGCGAGACTGCAAATGTGAATAGCGTACATGAGTGTCGTGAGACAGCACAGGCGATCCGGGTGGCGGCGCGCGGCGAACTGTTGCCTTGTCTGCCACTCCTACTATTGGTACTTCGATACTCGCGTGGTTCGTGGACGCAACGGGCGACCTGCGTTTCGCTCTGGGACGAGGGACCGTGAAAGAAGGGCCACAACCCGACGCGTTTTTTGTCCTGTCTAATATTAGCAACAAACAAGCCGTCTGGTTCAATTCTTAAAATGAATGTGTCTAACTATTGTTTACTTTCAACGCCGTCTACTTGGTGCGGATAATTTTGGTATAGAATCATAATTGTTCTACATTGTTATATTGTCTTCGTGAAATCAAGTAATTATGTGACAGATTTATTATATATCTAAAACTAATACATATTTCATTTCCGTAAAATCTTAGGCATATACTTGGTAGGTATCAAATTCAGAATTTTTAAACATTTCCCTTTCGTGCTATAGTTTTAATAATAATTAACTAAGAATATTATAACAAAATTACAATCACTAATGTCGGCAAATGACAAAAGACGAATAATTTTAGTAAAATTAGGATAAATTCCCTTCATTATTGAATTATACTAAAGTAGATACAACTAATTATTCAAACAATAAATATAACTAAAATACGATAGCATTATACATTGACCATTATTCAAAGTGATTCCATCCGAAACGCTATCAGCCCCAGTATTGGATAAATACCAGATTCTAATTCCAGTGTGTCGCTGTACGTAGGTCGCTATCAGACTTCCGGGAGCGGCCGCACTAGGAAGCTACGTAATGTAATTGAAGACGAATTGCACAATTTCCTGCACAAGGAATGTCAAATATGGTCAAACGACAAATAGACAATTTTAATTAAGTACATTTAAAAATATACTTGCACGCTTGTACCTAAATACTTATAATATATTTAACACATAACACATACAGTTAAATTAGAAATTGAAGTTGATATAGTATATATTTGTGTAGTTGTAAGTTTATGAGAACAATAAATGTATTAAATCTTTTTTAGAATCTTTTCTACAATATGGTCGTCGTAGTAACGAACACTGTTGAAATAAAACGGAAAAATAATTATTAATTAATCTGTGACTGAATTTGTAACGTTCATCCTTTATTCGTTTAACGGTTTACATTCACAGATTTTGTTAAATTTTAACACTTAACATACATTTGTATGTTAAGTTAATCATATTGTATCGTTTAATACATTTTAAATCATTTAACGCTTAGTGTTTAAAACCTTCAATTTACGATGTCTGTTGTTCAACTCGTATCATTTAAAGTCCTAAAATCGTTTGAAATAATTCCTGAAGTTAAGTAAAAAGAGATAGATATTTTTTTAATATTATTAACGTTATTATTAGTTTATATACTTGTCTTTATATATACGTATATTTAAAAATGGCGTTTGGCTCATTATGTATTCATTTTAA
>DWPA01007300.1:0-10415 GCA_018251375.1 Calpodes ethlius | reverse complement strand
ATCTTGTCAATAGCAATATTATACCACACTCGATAAAGCCATACAGAACATGCTTAATACAATCTGAAGGCAATACTAGCGATACGTGCAAACTAAAGGGACACGATCATAATGATAGAAAATTTACACGGAGGTCTTCGAATTTAGCGCGCACCTTTACGATGGACCTTGCATAATTTGCAATAAATTATGCAGAGAAACTTCCATGTCGAACAGTTTTCCATAATATCCTTCAATGATGTCTACCGACCAGAAATTGCTGAGTGTCATAAACCACGGTAAGATTCTGTCTGTGAAACGTCTATATCATTATGAATGGAATTGTCAATATAATTTGAAAATCATAAATTGATTTCAGAAGCATATCATCGTTTATATAAACTAACAAGATAGCATTTGTAACTTCAGGACTGAATCACGCCGCTGTGAGTCTTTGTTAGTTATAATGTAAGTTCACAGCCCATTGACTGGAATAAATGAGTTTCCTGCGACCGGGTCTTCCCTGTACCTGGTAGTACCGTGTATATCGTTAGATGTGGTATACATTGTTTGTCGGTTCGCGTTTGTTTAACCTTCAAGCCCAGAATGAAAAAAAAAGGTGGGTTAGGGTGCAACTATATACTATATAGTTTAACCACAGTGAAATCAGCGCCGGCGCAGGAATTGAATTCTAAAAAAAGAGTTCATACTTCCCGCTTCTCTTATCACCGATGGAACAGCTCTCAGCAAAAAAGTACCTGAATGTTAATTGCATTTATTACACTTAACTGCAACCGTGTGTTATTAGGTTAGTAAGCGGAGTCGCTCCGCGCACCGCCGCGCCGCGCCGTGCCGCGCCGTGCCGCCACTGTATCGCCTATCGCCCCAATTGAATTAAATCCGTCGCGGAACAATACAACAGCCGATGCCGTCCCGCGGCGGGTCGCGCTGTGACCCGTGAAACTTACTTTATGATCACCTTAACACGGTTACGCGATACTTCTGCGACCGTGATTGCTTTCAACCGTGAAAATGGCAAGTTCATATCTATTTATTTCCAGCCTTCCAGAACTCGAAACACCTGCGGTCACATTTGTTAATATGGTCTTCAATAATGGTCAATGCATCATCATCAACATTAACATCAAATCATCTGATTGATGATTGTTGAACGTGAAATAAGTTTAGAACGCTTTTGAACAAATTCACAACATTCCTTAAAATTCACGGTTGACTTATATTCTTACACATAACTTTAATTAAAGATTTTTGTTAAATTTATAATTTTGCTCATTCCCGTTTTCAATTTCATAACCAATGTATGTAACCCATGCATTACACGTAATACTATAGCATCATCCTGGTCGCTGGCACGAGTTTATTGAGGAAAACATCACCTGTCGCCCGCTGACAGCGTCACACGAGGAAACTGGGCAGATTCATGTTATTTGGTTTAAATATTTTGTTCTCTAGTTCATTAATGTGAATTAAAATGAAATAAAAATAAAATGTTCTAGTAGAACTCTCATCTACCAACGCAGATCACAGAAAACCCTGTATAAGTGAACTAATTTTATTCTAATATTGAATTCTTGATATCTTGTTTATTAAGCGACATCTCGATTACGCGACACAAATTTGTTTAGCGATGGAGCGGAGTGTGCTGTACTCCACGAACTTAGGCTATTTTGTGGTAATCGTTATTTTTTTAGCTGATGCATGTGACGGGCTTCCTAATAGTAAGTGAGCACCACAGCCCCTGCACATTTTCGCCACTAATTACCAATTAACACAACACTATAATTAAACATATTTCAATCCAACTTAGCTGCGAGCCGTCGTCCGTTCGGTTGCTCGCCGACCGAGCGGGATGCCGAGCTACAGCGCGTTGTATTGATTTGTGGCTAAAATAAAAGTAGCCCGTGTGAGCAGTGCTCGTTGTGCGGCGACGGCGGTGGCCTTAGAACGCTTTGTGATGGTACACGCTAGCGAATAGCGATAGGACACGATCAGGTCCGAGCTCACCGGCGGCAGCTACCTCTGGATACATTCAGTCGTGGAAATACTTAACGTGTCCTAGTGTTGCGGCATTCATTGGCAAACATTAACTACCGTCGTGTATCCAACGTTCGTACGACTATTGCTTTTAAATTAGTCCATTCGAACCGTATCCAGTACATGTAGGTACTGATCCATTTTCATTACATATTTTCAATATCTCCATTTATTGTGATAAAACCAGTCAGCTGACTAATTCGCTGTACCTCGACTCCTATACATAAATTCCAATAACCGGTATTAATTTAGAAGTGTGCAACGGACGCGCCGCCCGCTGCCCGCCGCCGTATCCGGGCTCCAATATTAGTGTTGGACGCCACAGACCGTGCGCCGGATATTGCATTTCAAACATAAGACTTCGTGTGTCCCGAGCATACCACACTGTGGCGGACAGTAGCGATGTCATGTTACCATGAAACGTCCACCTGCCGCTCAATGACCTCGTTCCCTCGGATATATTGTAAATCATTCGTGAACCTACAACAGATAATATAAAGTACGATATTATTTTGATTATAGATCCATATCATCACTCGATACCGTGTTAATCGATATTAAGATACCGATATTAACCTTAACGGGTGATTTAGGGTGAAAGGGGCTACATCCGTTTTTCGTGTAAGTCAACCTCCCTGCTGCTGACGAAGCTATGGGGTCAGATTCTCATATGTAACGCCACGGTTTTAAAACGGCCTGTCTGATCGTTTGTATAAAATTTATCATGAGATGGTTTTTATAATTATAAATGACGTCGGGCAGTCGGTGCTCAGACGTAATATTTAATACAATAAAGTTTCTATTAATACTCGTAAAATTTTACTATTCTGTTTCATTAATGTGTTTCGATATAGGCACACAGTTTGCGTTTTATTCTAGGCGTCGGTTGTCTTCGTGCGATGGTATTTGTGGTCGTTGAGTTATCTTAGGATCTAATCTTGAAATTGGCATTGATTTTTCTTGAGGGAAATGCTATAGCGGTCATGTCGCGGCGCCACGTTAGCGCATAAATTTAATACCGCGCGTAATGGGTGGTTATTAAGCAGGTTAAGTAACGCCTCCGGTGTTACGAACTGTGGCGGAGACACGTCGATGATTAACGGACGGAAACGATGGCACCCATCAATCTCTGCGCCGATCGTCCCTCCCCCCCTCCCGGGCCCCCTCGGCCCTCTCCCGCCGCCTGCTGCTGGGCTATCCGCACCCGTCGATTCATTGCTGTGATGATCGATCGGGAATCTTTTGACAGATTTTTAATATTCCGCTTTTGTTTTTGTCACTCCGAGGGATTTTATTGCAGATCCCTCTTTCATTCCAAATTTAAATTTCAGAATGCTTCGTCGTTAATAACGCCTTAATAATACTAGTAGATGACCAAGCGGAACCTTATAGATGTACGACTAGTTTATCTTTTGCTACGCTTTCTCTGGTTAATTTTCTTTTAACAAACCTTTCATTATTTATAGATAAAGACACGCCTAATATATGAAAACCTGATGGTCTTAATCCTCATATCTTATAGTAGGTACTTCTCCCTCAGTTATCATTTGAGATTAATCATTTCAAACTCCGAATTAGTAATTGATATTTTTCAACATAACCGAGCTTTCTCTGTGTAGTGCAGTGCAAAATTAAAAAAACTTCATACGAAATAAAGTAAAAGGTACACGAAAAAGTGAATTTTATACAAAGATTTCACACCTGTTTCAACGATTAAATTTGTTGCAGCGTGTCCATAATTCTCATACACAGCTGTCCCCGGCACGTGGGCTCAGTGACGTGATTACAAAGTCACTCAAACTTCACCCCGTGATCGTGAAAGTGTATAGTTACTCAATCTGTTCAATAAACTATTGAAATGTTCCCAGTTTCATTTTAATGAGTTGTTAGTGGAGATCGGTTACATTAACACATTATTACAATACTTGGGTACTCGTCTTTATTAACATGTACATGCAACGTAATGCGCGGGGACGAATAATATTTTCTCACTCCTTCAACTATTAGGTTATGAGTAGGTACGTAAAACTAGATATGGCATCAATTCGCTTCAATATGGAAAATGAAATGTCGAAAAGAAGCGCTGATTTAACGAAACAAATTTAGCAAAATTGAAGTAGATAAAATCAAAATACGCGCTGCGGAACTGCCGTAGACAATAGGTCAATTTGGTCCAAACAGACTAACGCCGCTCCAAACGTAGACACCGCGTCAGCGGTACGTGCGCGCCCCGCCACAGGTCTGTGTAGCACCATGGAGCACTCGCTTTATGTTTTATTTGCTATTAGATATTAAAACTAACAGTAAACTTTATTTTAATTTATATAATTTAGATGAATGGTATACTATAGTATTTGACGGGAACATAGTGACACGAAACAAATTTATTTCTTTATGTTTATGTCGACTCTTACGAGTAAAAGAAAGACAGAAACCAAACTTAATACCTAATGGTATTGTCCACTAGTTGACCGTGTGTGGATGTGGAAAAATCTGACTCATTAAAGTACTAAAATTAATTATATGTAGGTAACTTATTATTAGTTATTAAATAATAATGCTATTTTATATATGCATACATAGAATTTGAAATACATAATAATTCATGAATTAGATATCTATATGAATCATTTAATCAGTCTGCTCACAATGCTCTCTTCGACGATTTCTTCGACGCGGGTAAGGTTCCAGAGTATTGGTGCTCGTAACGTGAACGAATAATAGAAAAAGTCGATGCGCCGCGGTGGGACATTGACTCTAAGGTTTGTGGACGACCGAAGTATTTTGTCATGAGTGGCAAAAAAATACTGAAAATTATCCTGTAGATATTGAGGACAATTAAGATCATTTAAAATAGAATACAATGATAGGAGAATTCTAGAGTTACGTCTCTGGCGAATCGTGAGCCATTTTAGTTGACTGCGAAACTCAGAGACGTGATTATATTTTCTAAGTCGCAAGATGAAGCGAATACAATTGTTTAGGAAGTGTTCTTATTTGTTGAGAAGTTCTTCAGTCGTGTCTAGGTAACACACATCCCCTTAAACGACCAAGGGCAATACGAGTGTGTTGATCGACATTAACTGTAATGAGCAGACATTTTTTGAGGCGGTTAAGGGAGCGCAGAGAAGCATATCTTGATGCTATAGCCCCATAATCTGAATCAAAAAATAGTATAATAGCCGCTTCTTGCTCCCTTACGTTACAAACCAGTTCAAACGGTGTCGGCAGCAGCGAGCATTAACATAGCGACCGGCAAGCTGTAACAAAGTCCATTTATTTTGTGTCCCAAGACAACGCCAGGCATGCTAATGAGAAGCACCGACCGAATGCGTGTCGGGCCACGCGCAATCTAAGGTTCCGTTTGAGTTGATCGACTACTTCGACTATTTTCCTATAAAATTCATCATAATTATATTTGTCCAGTGAATGTTTTCATATTTAAATTAGCACTTTAAATACTTGATATTTCGCAAACGGATTCCGAATCGGAAAGCGATCTTTGCAGGCTCATAATATTTTCTAAAGACGTTTTCAACAATACCCCACTTTAAAACGGTAAACGAGAAACCCCCTTTCCCTTACGTGTCAGGGACGTACCTTAAAAAAATAAAAAAGCTGCTATGCGACAAAGTAATAGAACATAACAAGTGTACCACTTTATCGGCACAATAAATATATTAAACCATGCCAGATTACAGTTTTTGGTACGAAACAAAACGAAACGAAACTCTTGAAGTGCCCTGTGAACACGGAACCCTAAAAACTAAGTTACGCGAATATTTTTCCATCTTAAAATCTCCTTCCCGTTCAGCCGAAACATATTATAACACCAGTAAATATAACGTACAAGCTCGCTACGGACTCATCCTGTGCAGCATCATCCAGTTTCACCATCGTTGCCAGAAACCTTGAATTATAACTATACACCGCTTTATGACATTGGAGATATACGTGTATCAGTAGTTAGGAAACAAAAAATAAAACAGTCTTAACGTTACGTGGAGACAAAAGTCTCAGGTCAAAGGAAAAAACGCTTGTCAAGTTGAGTTACTTGAGCTAAAACACTAAAACAGTTTTAGATGCGCTGTCTGCAGCGAGCGGCGCGGCGCGGCGCGGCGGGCGGGGCGGGCGGGGCGGCCCCGGCCGGCTGGTGGACCGGCGCGTGTCAAGGCCGTGCAGAAATACACAGGAAATTGACGACCTTTATCAAGTTGTTTTGTTATTATATCAAGTGAACTCGATTCGACGACAAAAATAATAACCTACTACCGTCGTGCATCGCCTGTCTCCCGTCTGCTATTTAAAGACACCGCAAGATTTCCATCAGTAAACTCACGTTAACGGCCCGCTGGTTATCAGGCAGTTGCACAAACGAACTTTAAACATTAACACTTCTTTAAATCCTTATCTATTAACTGTCACTACTCACTGTATACGTCTAAAGTCTACTGTGCAATGATATAATGAAGCATTACGATTTAAAGTACTGTTAATATTTAAAGCTCGTCGGCAACTTGCTCTTTGCATTTAGTTATATCTATTTATTTAGTACATTTAAATACGTAATCGGCAAAGTTAACATCATTGCAGCGATCTTTTATGATCAGCGTCATACAAGCGTGTACGAATATTATAAAAAAGTGCAATAATATAGACTTGCCTGTGGGATTATTCACCACACGTGTAAAAGGAAAGCTGGTTGTTGAGGTAAAGTAATTACTGTGAAATAGATGAATATATTTATGATTAAGGCGCATGGACTCAATTACATTTGCAGTCAGTTCCACAAAGCCATTCTAGATAAAACGTTTCTTTTCTATACACTAAAAAAAATTATAACACTTGATGCAGAAAAATAATAACATTTCCCATACATTGTCGCAGTGTGAGCGTGAACAGAAACACGTTTTTGTGTATTACTTTGAGTTTTATTCCTTATATCAAGTCTATTAATAAAAATATTTCCTAAAGATGTGTTTAGGAGGCTCTTCCGCTCATTCTCCTCCATGATAATGCACATTTTTCCAAACGGTGGTAGGATAAACAATTGAGGTGGATCGGTGATATGATAAATATCATAATAATTTATAATGAATACAAATTCTTTGGTCACAGACCAGTGACACAATGAGAAATGATTAAGTACCTGTAACTGCAGAACCGGGAGCACGTCAATATGGCGGATAAGACGTCACGAACCCTATACCGCGGGGGCTCTGACATGTTACTCACGACACTGATACAATGCGTTTACGTAACTAATTATTGAGGATAACACCATCATCTAGTGTCAGGAGAAAACTAACTACTGCAGCGAATTGACTCGTGCTACCTACTGTTTTCTTTTATGTTATAAGCCAGCAAGCGAGCGGACGAGCCATCTATTAGTGAGTAGGATGGTCACCCTTGCCCATAGACACTGGTGACCCCGGTGACATGGCCGGCCATTACAAAAGAGAAACGAAAGAATGTCCGAGCTATCGAGTCAACATTCCAGATGAAGACGGGTGAACCGTACCGAGTAACGCCTGTCTAGTACTACAGGTATCTGCGCTATGTGGCAGACGGACACGATATTATGGGGGTTCCGTATTGATACACGTTTGAATAGATAAAATATGTAAGCGGCAAAGGAATAAAGTACTAAGATGGTTGTATGTATATTTGCATATTATGAAATTAACAGAATAATACAGTTATTACTTGGAAGACATTTTGGAGCTCAAGCGATACAATCAGTTATCTGTAATCGTAAAGAGAAACTATGAAGTAAGTTTCCTTCCTTATTTGACATGGCTGCCAAAGCTAGTCGACAAATAATGAAGATGAAATGAGTTAATCATACTTATTATGAAGAAGGAAATATACAGTACGCATGAGGGATAACACAGAGGAAAAATGAGAATGGATCCGGAAAAAAAACAGAGATAACTAAATATAATCCATACTCATATAATAAATGTGAAAGTGTGTCTGTTTGTATGTCCTTCTTTTCTGAGAGTCGAAATGTTATGATTTTTGGTTTGGAGATAATTGGGAAGACGGCGAGTGCTATAGGCCACTTTTTATTTCAAATAAACGTCTTACCTATTTCATTGGAAAGATCCATAATCGTATATTTTGACCAAATTCAAATAAGCATCTAACAACAAAGCGTTGCCTAGTAACCAGTGTTAGAAAGGAGTTGGCAACCTTTATATTGCTGTTATTTTCTTACACGGTGCTAAGCCGCGAACAACATTTAGTAAAAGATAAAGTGAATAGAAACAGTAAGAACCCTTAAATGGAAATAACCTTACATGTAGCATCCATCCACAGCATAAACCGGTACCTACATATCATTATATATAATTATGGGAGTTTGGCCGTTAATACCTAAAGATAACCAATTGGAACGCCAGCGCTCTTTTGAATAGCGTTCGATGGAGTCCAACGTCGTGACATTGACAATGGATAAGATATTTAGGTAACAGTGAAGGGTCTAGTGTCTTTTTGGATCGTTCAAGTCAGTTGGATGATGGGGTAGAACCACCGTGCCATGTTCACACAGGTAGGATGGAATATAGTCGATAGTTACAAAAGTAACTGAATGGATACTGAGAAGGTAAAAGTCGGCAGAGAAAACAAGGAAAAAATTGATGATAGACGCTAAAAATAGTTAGTGAATTTTGGAAAGTGATGGGAGTGATCTGCGACGCAGTAGCAGTTACTACAGAAAGCAATGTAATATAGCAAAAAATATGAGAAATAGTTAAATAAATTATTTCGAAGTAGGTATATCATATACTTACTTACCTACCTTATTTAATTCAATTTGACCGGTTATATAATTTCAAAATAAAATGAATACCTACTGACGTCTCCACGTGAGGCCGTTATATTATTTACACGAGTAAGCTTAGTAACTACTGGTGATTAACGAGCTAACAAGTCCCAATCGAACTCCATTCATGCCGTGAATATTCATCAAAACTAGCGGCATGCTAAATCGCAGTCGGTATCAACCGCCTGCGAGCGAGAGGTGAGTAATGACGGCGGCGGCCGACTATCGCCCTCCGTGCCGAGCTGCATTCCCAGCGATCTAGACAAATAACTTGAAGCGCCGACACCCCTACCAAAGACACTTCGTTTTACTGACGACCGATAACGCGCACCATCCAAAGCTAGCTTTGTTAGGAGCGGGATCGAATCGCCCTACATCAACGGCAATGTCTAAAACACGATTAGAGAGAATCGAAAGTAATGAGAACGCAGCGGGAGCAATATGGTAGCGGGTATCACGTCCGGCCCGCACGGACGGTCCGAGCTTCCCTCGGCACGCACCGGCCATACCTCCTCGCTCGCCCGACTTCATTCCCGGCTCGTGTAGGTACTTTAGTTACTGTTGGACTCGAAATTGAATCTCCGTGTTTTATTGTAGGTAAATACTGCTATCTCGAGACACATCGTTAATAACAAAAACGCGGAGACGTTACATTTATCGTTCACTAAACTCGGACATGTCCCAGAATTTGACACCTTTTTCCATGTCCAATAGTTATATTTCAAATATTCACTTTCATGGTAATACTTCCAACCTATAATGATTTTCTATCAAAGTTTACATCTACTATATATAATTCACGTGAAACGATATATTTTGTCAGGGATGAACTCTGTAATTACTGACACGATTTTAATTTTCTTTTTGTAAATGTGTGTTTTGTTCCAATTTGAGAATTAAGGGAGTTTTGGATCCGGCAGGTGACACTATTGTCGAGATTCTATAAGTGAACTAGCAAATTCTTAAAGATATTGAACCGCAACGCCGCGCCGCCATAACAAAAAATATTGAACGTGATAAATGTCTGACATAGAAATCGAGACACACAAATTATTACAGACATTAGAATGCCGCAAAACCACGTCTGCCAGGTGATCATTATCAATAAACCATAAAATAGGTGCACAATTCTTACGATTCCGATCCAAAACATAACCTTTATAGACTCGTTATGTATTCCCAATGCTTCGCCCGCAGTATAGTGCAGAGACTACTAGGACACAAAGGCCTTAGTTTATGTTGGGTATGCATATTGTAATCTCCAATATAGTATTGGAATAGAATTTAAAAAATCTCGTCATCCTCATATTATAGGGTATTAACGTATAGATGATCAACCTGATGGTAAATTACTACAACCACCTATGGGCCAAGAACAAAAACTTGCTGTCGGTAAAAATTCTTTTAAAAATATTACGAGTCTGAAAAGACCATTTTCTGTAAGATCCGTTTTTGAAATTGTTATCTTTCAAGTGCTAATTTTGATTAAAGCCAAGTTACTTAGCCCCCCAGCTCACCGACTTTCGAATATAGGAATAGGAAAATAATGATGAAT
>DWPA01007299.1:0-10416 GCA_018251375.1 Calpodes ethlius | reverse complement strand
ACTGGACTAAGTAATGTTCATCTAACAGGCCTCTTCCAGGTTTATCTAAGATGGTGGAACTGCAAGCTAATTTACTATCCTCATCACCAAAAAACATCCTATCACTCATTTAAAAGTGATGCATGATTTCATTTTTAAAATAAACTAGCTGAATCCTGCGCGTTGCTGCGCCAAAAACTAAAATAAGGTAATCACAGTGGCGCCAACTGTCGAAAATTGGTCGGACCAACTAAGACACCTTCGTGGGCTCATACACAACAACTTTGCTAAAGATCATCACATGATCAAACGCATAGTTAACGATTCTATAAAGGATATACAGACAAACTTAAAATGAACCTAGTAATGAAATCAAATGACATTTTTAAAATAAATAACTTAAATATATTCGCAATTTAGCGGTTTATAATTACGATATAAATTCAAAATGTTTTGGTAACATTATTAAAATATCTATTCGATGATAAAGTGACCACGATAATAATGTTATTGGACAATTATTTTGATTAAATAAACATGTACTTTAAATCTATTGAGGGATAATTGTATGATTTCGCGTATCGTATTTCCAGTCGATTGATATTGCAGTGCTTTTGTTGTATACAATGAAATTAACGTAACGTATACAGTGAAGGTTACCTAGCCTGCTATTAACATGGGTCTCCGTGGTAACCCGGGTTCGATTTCTGCTCAAAGCTCAAGTTTTACACTTATGTTGGTAAAGCATAATATAAATAGTAGTGAAGTTTAGCCAATTGACATTTTATAATGTATATTTGTCATTATAACTTACATCTTGAAATACATCAGTTTAACTGATGGATAGTTTTGGATAGTAATGATATTCGTGCAGGATAATATGCTAAGATATGTGGAATGAACGTTTCCTACTAGGAAGACCTGGATTTATATCAGGCACGCATTTCTATGACGTCAAAGTTTAAGATTCCAGGTGTATTTTTTTATTACCATGAAACTCAAGTACTTAATAGTATATATTTATATCGTTTATTTATCTAAAAAAAAAATTGTACAAAATTATAATTGTGATATCACTGAAAACCGCATTAAAATTTGACTAGTTTTTGGAAATGAATGGTAACATTGGTATGCACACACAAAGAAACATCCTCTCACCCCAAACGCATATAACGTTTCCGTTCCGTGCGGGTAAAAATATAATCGTTATTAATAATCAATAATATCACTTACTACCAAAATAAGCAACCCTGTAGTACAAGGTACAGTGATTCTCAAACTTCTAAGTAGCTCCTTTAACTCCTTGAAACTTAAGCTTATGTTCGAGATGAGAAAATGTTGAAGCTTATATCAACCTAGTTCTCAAGTTTTGTTAATTACTTTTCTCTCACAACAGGATAAATTATATTGTTGTAGAATTTTCAAAGAACATTATTCTACAATATCATCATCATTACGATCCATAACTGTCCCACTGCTGGGCTCGAGTCTCCTCACACAAAGTGAGGAACACAGCCCATAGTCCACCTTACTGGCCAAGTGCAGATTGGTAGACACACACCATCGACAACATTATGGAGAACTCTCAGGTGTGCAGGTTTGTTCACGATGTTATTCTTCACCGAAGCAAGTGATAATTAACTTGTAATACGCACATAACCTTTTGAAAGTGGAAGGTGCGCGCGGGATTCGATCTCACGCCTCCACGTTCGGGGAACCAACGTTCGAACCACTAGGCTATCACTGCTCATACAATATAAATAGCGTAAAATGACTATTGTAAAAGTATGTTTAACTACTTCAACTATATTGGATTTAAAATAATAAGAAAATGTGGTTGGAAACTGCTTTGAAATGCTAAAAAGATATTATCTCACAATATAATAACTTTCTATGAATACTAGAGACCCGTTCTGCACTCGAAATTCGACCGTAATTCACAATAACAATGGATTAGTTCACATTGACAGTATTTAATCTATTAAACTCTTTTCAAATTGACTTTCACCATAAACAAAAGAGCATATCTATGTATTATCCGTGTGTGTCAAATGCATGGTAGTGTGTGTAATGTTTATCTATTGATTTAATGTACTTCATAAGCATTATTATTGAAAAATATTAGCGTTCTACACTTCTCCTACATATAAGTGTGCCAATGTCATACGCCTCCGTCCGCGCAATTTTCGTAAAAAGGGATCAAAAGTATTAGTTTCCCGTATTAATATACAAATAACGCAAATTGTTTAACTAGAAGCTTATAGTGACAATTTTAAGTTCATTAGTACAGCATCTTTATAACGTAGTCTAATAAAAGTTTTATCAAAACTTGCTCAGCTCAGTACTTTATGAGTGAAAAGTAATAACCGTCTATTCATACATTACGAGTACATCCATCAATTTACTGACATAAACTTTGCTGTTTAATAAAACAGTATAATTTATTTCAGACAAAAATAATATCTCAGACAAAACTTAAGGCTTATAGATGTCGTTAGTATCGTGTGTAGTGACTTGTAGTAAGAACAAGAAATTGACTTGTCAATTTTATCAACCTTATCTGTCAATAATGTCTGTCAAGTTTTAACTGTCAAGAATTTCTCCGCTGCAATGTCGTCGCAGCCATATTGTATTCAATATAATTTTGTCGAAATGTCAATATAAATTTAAATAATCGTTAAAATGTTTATTTACTTATTATTTCTTTAACAGTTGAAAACAGATTTTTAAAAGCGCGGATTTGATTTCCTGATTCTCTATCATTAGTTTAATGATCAAAATTAAAAAATAATAACACCCTGTATAAGATATATTATATGACCGTCGAGTTGGTTAATCGTCTAGGTAGCTTAGTAATTACCTTCAATAATATCCTCGATATGAGTGTAGGGACAAGCGGTAGCATCACCCCAGTTCAGAGACCACCAAATGGTAAGCGCGAACAGGAAGACTGCATACGTTGCTACTCCGAAATTGTCTGCCACTGAAATCATAGGTACGTCTTATTACCACTTAGTTAAGGTATGTAGTCCTAAATCACACATCGTTAAGTTACCCGTTGCACTTCCTGAAATCCTGGTCTACTCTGTGTCGTAATTAATAGTATCATACGTTACAGAAATCCATTGTTATTAAGTTAATATTAGTCTACATTGCAATAATCAGTTATTTCATGTATGTTGATATATACTTCAAGACTTATTAATTCCTTATTCTTAATGTATTCAATGTATTCAATCATACATTTTAATATTCTTATTGTATATTGATTGTTGCAATGTAGACTAATAATAACTTTATACTCTGTGGCATACAATTTTTTTTCGGAATTATATTCATGAAGTAAGTTCACGTATTCAGTTTTAATTATTGCTTATTGTCTAAACAGACTTCAAATAAATTAATAATAAAAAAAAACACTCTTTAATGCTGCAAAAAATTGTGTCTGCACTTTTCACCTTTGAAGAGTTCCCTCGATATCAGCCAACCCTGAGTGAAGTATCAGACCATAATTGCTATAATGACATCAGAAACCCATGTGTCAAATTTAAATTTCGAAGAATGAGGTGGAAGATTTGATCCAAACAGACATACTAACAAACATTGAATGTTAAATAAAAAGTAAAAAAATACGAGCAATTCGATATTTTGCTTGTTAATTCCATTGGATTTTTTTTTATTTGAACGACTTTCAGATTGGATTAATTTTAATCGAAATTAAAATCTGAGGATCTACTAGGAATTGCGATACAAATTGCGATTTTGAATATGTTCTGCGATAAATTTTAATAGTTGTTTTTAAAGACAATTTCTTTGAAATCGATTAATGTTAGGTGTTATAATTTTGTTTATTATTCAATAATAATCAATGTAAATTCCATCTGTACTAATCTAACGGCTTTGATCTAAAATGCAGTCTCAAGTCTTTGAAATAGTTGATACAAAACTTTGACTACCACATCTAATCTATTGAAACAATTAACAACACCAAATGAACATCATATTAGAATTACTTTTTTTGAGAATTTCACAAGAATAAGCGTATGTTCCCAGTAAACACTCAGTGTATCAGAGTAAAGAACGTCTGGAGGGCATTATAACGAATCAAGTATCAGGTCTTTTGTTCGTTCAGACGTATGAGTGAAATACGAGGTTATGTCATACCCCATAAATATGTTCGTTGTTAGATATTTCTTGTAACAATACGTTTATTCCTAACATGTCTAAATTAATACAGAATAATACAAAACAAGTTCTTAAAATAGTTATGAAGTTTTAGTAAACAATTACTTAATTATAATAGTATTTTAGTAACTATTTTTAACATTTTGTGTATCTAATTAATATTGTTAGTAGAACTAATACCTGTAAATTTTTAATATATGAGTCACATTACACATATACATATATCGTTGGTTTATATGTTATTTGTGCGTCGATTGCTCTCGGTTTCGTTGTGATGTGAGAATGAATTTGAAGCTTTTACACCCGGAAAGTAAACATCCGAAGATAGTATCATTGTAGTGGATATTGATTTCGTTATATTTTATTACATTTGGGAAATAGGAAAAACATTGTACACGATATTGTGAAAAAAAAACTTTAAATAGCTCTCGTGATAATGGTCTTTTGGCGCTTTAGTACTATTGGGATTTCAGTGGCAATATGTATATTAATAAAATACATTAATAAAACAAAAATAAATTATTTCCCGAAGGAATGTCCCCAACTATCTTCATATATAGGTAAATAGAATGAAGAAGTCAGGTATTACAATCTAGGCTTCCTCTGATAGTCACAAGTTGAAACTTGTCACTTGTCCCGGAAGCCATGTTCACACACACATATAAATCATGAAATAAAGATACTACACGACATACTATACCATCACACGCGATCTGAATCATGCTATTGAAATTTTCTAAATCACTTGCATATATCATCCCATAGAAAGAAAACTAACTAAAATTTCAGCCAAAATCACTTTTATTGCATCATCATAAAATTTACTTTATACTATATTCTGATATATAATATAATATATGTAAAAAAATGGTTTTGGCCTCTAGACATTTATGTGCGTATTACAAGTTAATTATCACTTGCTTCGGTGAAGGAAAACATCGTGAGGAAACCTGCACACCCGAGTTCTCCATGTTTTCGAAGGTGTGTGAAATTTACCAATCCGCACTTGGCTAGGGGGATGGATTATGGCCTGCACCCTACATTTTGCGTGAGGAGACCAGAGCCCAGCGATGGCACAGTTATTAATTGTGATGATGAAGACTAAATTCCAATTTCTTGAAGGTTTAAAATTGTTAGTTAGATATTTTTTCTTCTATATACAAGTTCCGAACGCAAGTCCGTCTGAGCTCAGCTTCTCACAAACTACCTTGCCTGGTGGAAGATCTCCCTTTGCCAGAAATTATTTGAAAATTATGTCAT
The DNA here is from genome assembly GCA_018251375.1 of Calpodes ethlius. Lineage (NCBI taxonomy): Eukaryota > Metazoa > Arthropoda > Insecta > Lepidoptera > Hesperiidae > Calpodes > Calpodes ethlius. The sequence goes on along the minus strand of DWPA01007299.1, from coordinate 4,992 downwards.
TATCAGATGGATCAATACTTAACTTTCCTCTTTTTACTATCAGACAAGTCAATAGTGTTAAATCCATATTCATCAAAAACATTATATTCGGTTTGATAAAATTGTCTTTAGAGAATCCTTTGTCCCTTTCTAGCACTGAGTAGTAATTTTAAATCTAATAAGCATGTGCGAAAGGGATAGAGAGCTCCTCGGTGGACCTATTTTGTCTTTGCACTGCATCAAAACAATTTGAACTTTACATCATCAAGATAGAATTCAATCTATTAAGCATTAGGTTTTGAAGTAGTCTCAATATTTAAAGTTCGTTTCTGCAACTGAATAAAAGTGGAATATAGTCGCAAATAGCTTTTCAATTTAATAGACTCAGCATAAACCTTTACCAAAAACCATTTTAGTGCTAAACCGATTTCGCTTCTATTAATGAGGAAACCAGAATTGCCTTTGAAATGGTTTTGCGTTACCCCAACGAAATTAAATCCTAAGCTTAATTATTTATTAGGAGGCGTGTTAAATACTACGCGGGAAGATTATTCGCATTCCCATATTATTGCCTACCGCGGAATTATACCGAAATTCATTTGCATTGAGGGGTGAATGGTATTATATGGAAACGAGTCGAGTTTCAAAGCTGGAATGGGTATTAAAATTTGTTTCATGTAAGAATTATTACGAGTATAATCTTTGGAAGGATGAAAAGGGATTACTTTAGCATATAACGTCACAATCTGTTAAAGTTCCATTGCTGGGTTCAGTTCTCTTCTCACAAAGAGAGTGGTGCAGGTGTCCACTATGCTGACTAAGTACGGATTGACAGACTTCGTAAACAACGGTTTCTCAACGGAGAACTTTATGAAGAACTATCAGGTGTGCAGGTTTCCTCACGATGTTTTGTAAAGCATATTACTTTTGATAATTAGAAGTGCTTCCAGGGTTCAGACTCCAGCGTTCAGGAGGTCTCCTGAACCTCGAACCTGAACGTTCGAACCATTAATATATAATATATATAAAAATGAAAATTTATACACCTAATAAAAGTTGGTTGGTAGGGCACGTCAGTCATCGACAGAGGAATAAACTGTAAATTATTTGGGAGATGTTTTACGATGTACTCACGTACTTAAATAAAGTTTCAGCTTTTCAAGTACTGTACCGACTTGGGATAAAAATAATAACACGCATTTGCAAACAGAAATTTGTATCATCAACACAACCCATAACAGTCGGGCTCTGGTCTCCCCACACATTTTAAGGGGTAATTTTGGGATAAATTTTGTATATATGTAGTTGTAAAAAGCTTTATTATATCTGTATCTATAATTTCCAATATCCAGATTCCTATACTGGAGCTTGAGAGAAAGAGAAAGACATGTAAAGAGGGAAATAAAGTAACAGGCCGCTAAATCCAATTGCCTGAAAGAGATCGCTGTTTAGCGATACGACTGTCTTTTGTTTCTTTATGTGCCTTTATTTCTTTATATTGAATGGATAGTGTCCACGTTTTGGATAAAGAAGTGTAGGTCGCCCCTTAACCAGATGGACTGACTACCTGAAGAAGACAGCGAGCATCCGCTACATTCAGAAGGCTCAGGACCGGTCTGAGTAGCGGTAATTAGGGGAGGCTTATATCCAGCAGTTGACCCTCAAAGGCATAATAGTTAGATAGATAAATTGAATGTATTGTTTTACTTTAATTATTATTATTTACATATATAAATAAGGATATTTGAATACATATGAAATCGAAAAACTCAGAAGCTATTTGACCGATCATTATTAAAACTTGTATGTATATGTACTTTTCTACGCTATTCCCATTGATGTAACTAGCCATCAGGCGGTGTTAAGTGTCGACTTCCAACAGACATAATTTTTTCTCCAGCGAAACGGGCGGTATTTGCTAGTTTCTTTAAAATTACAAGTTAAACCTTAACACGATCTTACCAATAATAAGTTCGAAACAACAGCCGCATAGTTCGGCCGCAGCGATCGCTTCTTCGAACAGTAGTCGTATGAATGGCTCCTTGATGACTTTCTGAACGATCCGTCGCGCGCAGTGTGCTAGCAGTGACGTCAGCAGGATAAACAACGTTGACACCACTAGGGGTGCAAACGTCACTTTGTTTACCTGTAAATAATAAATAATCATCAGTTTTAAGATAAGATTAATAATGTTTTATGTTCAACCTTGAATGGTTCACTATGTGGCACAGATCTTCTCATAAACGCCTTGAGGAATTATTAAAATATAAACTTTATATAAAAAAACTGCTTCAAAGAGGTCGTCGATTCCTTTCTGACTTAAGTTGCTAGGAAACGATTTGTTTGTTAAACACATCCCTCAATTTGGCTGAAATATGCATCTTAATGAATTGTCCCATAGATTGAGGTGGTTTTCTGCGGTAAAAACTAGTCTACGGCACTCTCCATCTTCTCTACTATCTCCACACGAAAAATAATCTCATAACGACGCTCAGTTGAGTCGTGAAAAGAATACAAACAAACACACTATCGTATTTAAAATATTGGTACAAATTTTACCCTGAAAATCTACCACAGATGTTCGAGGCAGCAGGGCAACGTACGTGGAAAAGATTCATCAATAGGATTATTTCATTAGAAGAGTTCGCGAGGCTAGAGAAATAAGAGGAAAACCTTTTGAGTTATAGGGACTGTACAAGCATCAGTTACATCGTCAAAGCTTTGCTGGCCAATAAATAAAGTGTATTAGCCTGTTGACTGGCATAATTCACCACCTCCTGACCTAAAAATCATAGTTGATTCTGAAGGTAATATTTCCCCAGGAGCTAACGGACTTACCGGGCAAATTTGATGGTAATAATTAAGATATTTATTATGATTCAATGACGTACACTGGAATATATTAACGAATAGCCAATACTACTTTATTTTGACGGCCCTGTACCCTAAGTTGGTAGTGACCCTACCTGCGGAGCAAGGGGTCCTGGGTTTGATTCCCGGCCGGGGAAGATATTTATGTGACAGATAAATATTTATCGAGTCATGGGTATTAGTGACGTATTTGTGTTGTCCATGCCACCCGTGACACAGGGAATCCTACTGTGGAAGTATGAATGTGTTAGCGTATAATTTTAAATCAATACTGTTTATCATTTTATCATTTTTTATATGCCGATATAACAGCAACTTGCAGAAATTAGAATTAGAAAGGTTTTTATTTAAATACGTTTAATATATTTATTACACAATTACATTAAATCGTGGCACAGAACGACATTAGTTGATATTTTAATGAATCATAAAACAACATAATGAACATTAAAATGACCTTTAAATCCCATTTTAGTAGAACATTAATCACCTAAAATAACTAACAGTCAGTTACAGAAATACATTTTAACACTACTTTAAATGATAACGCCTCATTAACAGTAGTGTTGCACGAAGTAATTGAAATAAACATAATCTTAAAATAAGAAAGAAATAAATAATAGTAATAGTAATTAAAATATCAACTAAAGTTATTCTGAGTAATTATTTAAGGAAGCATTAAGATTTAAAGTATTATAGTTTAAATATTTAAACTTCGTCTTTATAACTGGCTGTGTCTTTATATCGCAAAGTTAGTATACGTTCTGTAATAAATATACAGATAGTATACACTAAAATACATCATAAAACGGCGATGGCTCGTTCCGAATCAGCCTTGCACCGGTCGATAGAAAGTCTGTATCGTGCGGCATCGTGCCGCAAAGTTGACGCGCTCCGGCCAATTAATTTAAAATTTTGCGCCCACTTTTATCAGAGTCCCTGGACACAAACCTTGTTTACAGGTAAAATATCCCCGGGACTCGTTCGTGCTGCTTATATGGGAATACGTGCGTTCACCACGCTGTTTGAGTATTTTCGGACAGAGTTCAATAACTTTTTTTAGCGTATATCCCAATAAGTTTGTTGAATTTCTAAAATATTTGCTTAACGTACCCTAATATGGAAACTTCTCTATTCTTCACATAAGATAGGTGTACTTCACATAAGATTAGGTTTATAATTATATTAAAGGTTATTTGGTTTAAGTGATATTTTGGGGGACATTAAGTTATAAATGTACATTTTCAAAATCAGCGAGTTTTTGCACCGAATAGACCTGGATCCACTGTAATCAGTAATAATATATTATGTTCATAATCAAGGACTTCTAATATAATCATAATACAATCAAGCGGTTTCATGTGTACAGTCAAAAAGAACATAAATTTATTATCGTTAAAGAACTTTATAGAAACATTACACTTAACTTAGGTATTTTAGTTCAATGTAAGTTTTTGGTATTATTTGTATATTCGTTTAATTTTTTTTGGAATTTGCGCCGTAAAAGGCTTTATCAATGCTTGTCTATCTGTACTTCTAACTTCGCTCATAATGCGCACTGCTAGTCACCAAAAATTGTATCAGCTCCTTCTGTTAGAGGTCCTTGGGCTCTATATGTAAGACTTAAAATTTAAAAACCTCTTTCTTGTATATTTACTATCCTTGAAATCACAAGACTTTTAGATGTAAAATTGTTTATTAATTATTATAATAATTATTATCTTTTTGACCTGAAACTTAGTGCACTTTTTAAGAAACCTGATACCCACTCTCTTACTCAGAACAACAATAATAGTGTTGGTCTATTAAAATATCCAGCGTATTTCTTTTTTTTATATTAATGTGCAATATACCAATGATAGCCTAGTGTTTCAAACGTTGGTTTCCCAAACGAGAGTTCGAATCTTGAATCTCTAAGTTTCAAAAAAGTTATATGTATATTACAAGTTAATTATCACTTGCTTCGGTGAAGGAAATTATTGTGAGGAAACCTGCACACCCGAGAGTTCTCCATAATGTTCTCGAAGGTGTCTGAAGTCTTGATAACAATAAACTTTGTATAAAAAATGTTGACTGTAACATCAACTAAAATTACCACTGCCTTTTATCGAACTACATTTTTTTGTCATAAAACTAAAGGGT
>DWPA01007298.1:0-10417 GCA_018251375.1 Calpodes ethlius | reverse complement strand
ATCACGTAAATTTCAGTTACATAAGAGTCTTAATTTCGATTTTGTAAGAACCGTTTTACTGGGGATATTTTAATTAAAAACTTTGGCGTCCTAAAATTAGATGTCAAGTTCGACTATACTTTCTTTTGTTATGGGAAATTTTATTTCTATTTTGAATTACAGTTGGATCGTGTTGTAATTAACTGTATTTATACCAGACGCCTACGTATTACGAAGATGTAATGTTGTCGCAGTATTATATATATAACTATTACTAAAAATGTAACCTAAGTTATTATGAATAGGAACTACCTGGTTACTTTTCAGATAAAGACTGGTGAAGTTACTAATTTTTACCGATTGTTATTATACATATATTTTCAGCCGTTTATAGAAAAGTACAGAAGGTCGGTGAGGACCGCGTGCGCGGAGTAATTTTTGCTAGACGCTTTGTTCGAGCACATTATATTCGCCGTAACATTTTTATTAGAAATAAATATATGATAACGTACGGATGTGAGATTTTTAAATCAAACACTATACACTTTTCTACTTATAATTATTTATGTTTTATTGACCCGACGTTATCAATTAAATCCATTTATTAATATTTATTTTACTTTCTCAAACTTTGATGAAAATTGTCTATTAATCGACTTAACAATGTAGTATTTTTAAAAACCTCAACTTCTTGTCCTTTTTTTAAATATCATAGAACAAATAGTTTAGAAATCTTTTTAATTTGTTCAACATGACACCAGGTAGTTATTTGTTTCAGTTGCATAATTATGATACTATAATTTAACCTTCTTGGAATTAGCAACATTTGAATAGTGAACGGGAAATAGACTCGAAACGAAAATTGTTACTACTCTAGTAGGTTTCTATTCTTATCATAACAATATAGGTTATAAAAAAAGGGATGTTAATATTACATTTACTTATGGGAAAAAGTAAGTACCTACCTATTATAAACCAAGGCATGGGAGGTAACTTTTAGAATACCTACCTACATGTTGTATTATATGATATTCTACAATGTTGATATATTCTATTGAAGTTTATTAGTACACTTTTTAATGTTAAAAAGGGTATTTTTTCTGCCTCGTCAATTTTCGCATTTCCTTACACGGCGCCAAGACAAAACACGAAAACATTATAGGGAGTCTAATACGTTGAATGCAGACGGTTTGTACGCAGTCCACTTTATTAAGTTATGTAAATAAAGTGATTTATAAAGAGATAGATTTAGAGTAGAATGCGCAGTTGGAACATGGCACTTCACGTACCGCGGCGCGTGCCAGCCTGCGCGTGACGGCTCCGTGACAGAGTGCCGATTAGCCGGCTAGCCGCCCGCTGCCTGGCCTGCCTGTTCTGCCTATTTTCTTTACATACCATATTGATTCAAACTTTGAATAACTTTCCTCCCTAAACGATATTTTTTAAATTACGTGAGTTTGGAAATTAATTGTTACTTGCTTCGATGATGGAAAATATTATGAGGAAACATGAGCATCTGATAAATCAAACGTGTACGAAGTTTGCTAACGGACAGTTCCATCATTCTGGCATATGACCTAAGTAGAGCATTTTTATTTTACGTAGTTAACTTCATGTATGAATTGAGTTCTGTTTTTGTTCTTTTACATCCTGCATAATGCTGTTTGGGTTTTTTAAATATTCTTCCGTTTGCTAACTTTTCGTAATTCAGTATACGTGAATATTATAGTGTTATGGATGTTTTAATATACCTACAATGCATATGCATACAATATTTATGAATATCAAATGCAATGTCGTCTTTCACTTTGTCAAAAGTTTATAGTGATGACCACGATTCACTCAATTTGATTGAAGATCAAAATATTAGTGTAAAATATATACATTAATAAATTAAGTATCAAAAATATCAACGATTTTATGTTTAGTATTTACTTTGACCAGTGTTTTAGTAATTATCCACGTTTGATAAGTTGTTAATACTGGAATATGTACCTATTTATAAAAAGATTAAAATAAAACAAATACGACTATTATTCCGTTGTTAACCTAAGCTTATTTTAATATAAGTATTTATCAGTGATGACTGTATGGCAATAGGTTAACTAAGTCTAAGGTTAACGGGAACAAACACATAGATATACAGACAAACCGATAAACATAAAAAAAATAAAACCAATAAACATGAAAAATTAAAACATTGGTATAGGATCCAATAAATATCTTAAATATTAGCACAAATGTCTTGGCCTCGAAACGATCGCTCCGCTTAAGGCGTTTAACGCTATAAGCGTTATATTTAGTATCAATTCGCAAGCAAATTCAATTATCGTAGTTATTTGTCGGCCAATTTCGTGACCTTTCACAGGTCGCCTTAGACATTTTATTTTGACGCATGACTTTGACATATGTCGCGCAAAGCGAATTCGCTTTGAGCAGAGCTCGCGGTCCTCCGGTAACAGTTTTCCCAAATACTCTCACTCATAATTCACTTCAGTACCCGAATATCAATATATTTCAACTTTGTCACAACATGCCCAAATTAAGTAGCAACAGTAGGTATAAAGTTTTGAAATAAAACCTCACATTGTTTTGTTGAGTTATACCTATTTCTGTAAGTGAAATCCATCGTTGCTAAAATAAAGATTATCTTTGAAAGGTTGCAGCGATCCTCTGTATTGGCTATATTACAGGAAGTTATTATTAAACTTCTGTAGTTTCCTTTATAATCTCCAATTGGCTATCGTTGTCCTTGCGTAGTTCTTGTTGGGCAGGTTATGTGTCCTAAAATAGCACAGATAAGACGTGTGTTATGATTACAAATTTACCATTTCATTTTATTTCATAAATGGGTTTAAGGGATTTGACCTTGAAATTAAACTCCACTTTGCATATAGGGAACATCAACTAAAAATTTAGTAAAACGCAAAGCGGCGAACCCGCCATCAAAACAGTTTGCAAACTCGAGCCAACTCACCAAATAGTTTATCTTAGACGGCACAAACATAGTGAACGAGCAAAACAAGCAACTCGTGACACCTACCTACCGTTTTACACACAGAGATCCCTATCCTTAACTACACACTTCAGTGTAGCTGCGTCCCTCTCGCGCTAAGAAAATGAAACGGACCAATGAGGGGGTGGGTGACACGCATTTCCGGGCCCGGCTCCAATCAGCTGCTAGAACAAAGGACTCGCGATTGCTACTTACCTACAAGTAGCTACACGAGGGGCGACTATAAGTAAACCCGTGTTCCAGTGTTCATACACGTGCGCTTCACACACACAACCGATTTTTTTACCTGCAGACGAGTTTTTGTGGGCGTATCGTGTGTTTGTGTGGCGTCTAGCCGGTGATCATTTGGCTAAGTTACGCAAGTTGCCGGAGTAATGGCTCTCTACTGCCTTGAAACAGTTGTAAGTTAGAGTTCACTTCTAGCGCGTTGTTTCTGTGCATGTCTTAGTAAATGTCTAGTTATTATTGAGAATATTGTTGACAACGATTATGTTACGAGTGTAATGAAATCTTCTAAACAATGTTTTAACAACGTGTTTATGTAGCATCCGTGTGTAAAACAATATAATTATGGATTGTTTTGAATTTAAATTTTTCCTTTATTCATGAAATGGATACCACTTCAGAATATGCATTACGAATTGCTGCATAAGCAGATAAAGTATTTATCATTGTCCATATTATTACGAAAAAAATAAACCACATATCAAAGGTTTATTTATAATATACATAAAGAAACCTTTGATGTTTCTTTATCATAAATGATGACTTAGGGTTCTTACAACGGTTTAAATTAATCTTTTCATAACATATAGGTATTTAAAATCTCAGCATAATTTAGTAGGTAAACTAGCAACAACAAAGTAATTACTTGAGTTTAAGTAAGGATTTAAGAAATGAATTCGCTGAGTATTTTAAATTCTAACAGCTGTTGTTTCGTTCAAATTCTTAGCTATGGAATAAAAATAGTTGCTAAGTAATTGCATAAACTCAAGTAATTACTTTAACTTAACTATAGATAAAAGTATAACACTACGATGTTTTGTCTTGACGGTTATGGAGATAGACAGCTGCTAATAAGTTAATGTCTATAAATATGATATGATGTCTATGACAACTGGTATCTGAAGTAAATACTCAGTTGAAGTTGACAAATAGGTATACTACCCTGAAGGTTACCAGTACTATACTAATGGCCCCGTAGCCTAGTTGGTCCCGAAGCGAGGGGTCCCGGATTCGATTCCCGGTTGCAGCAGATATTTATGTGACAGATAAGTATTTGTTTTCGGGTCATGGGTGTTAGTGACGTGTTATTTGTGTTGTCCGTGTCACCCGCGACACAGGGAATCCTACTGCGGGGGTATGAGTGTTAGCGTTTATATTATGTTTATGGTTACCTGCTGTATCACAGTATTTTACCTAAAGTGGGATTGCAATCTTATTTGATGCTGATTGTTAACCAATGTACTAAATATAGATGGATTGTGTCCCACCCTACAAAATTAATATCTTGATGGAATTAACTTATTTTAAGAAATTATATTATTAGTTCTTACTGAAATCAAGTTTTCATAGGACCTTCTAAAATGATCAAATTCTAAAGATAACATCTGGTTTCCGAGGAGAAAATCTTGGCATTTCCTCCGTACTTGCCATAAACGAGCTTTCATATCAAAATATTATTCATCTTTATGTCGTTTTCAATACAAATTGGTACTTTAATGTGTTGAAAAGAAAATAAAGCGAAAGAGGCATTATCCTGAATGACATCCTGTTACGGCTTATTTCATCTCCCGACTCCCAGAATCCGCAAGTCGTCGTTAAAGGTACATTTTTCTTTTGCAGTCCTCATGTGACGTACTCGCCATATCCTAAGGACCCTTCCTCCCGCCGTTGTAATGCAAATAGTGCCTTATATGTCGGCAACACAGTTGCAAATGTAATAATTTAATGGTAACACACCCCGTAAGACTACAATTTGACTATCGCGAATTTCCTGCGTCTTGCCGCTATGAAATGTTTGATGGAAAGCATCCGGGGCGAGGTAAAAGAGGGCTTGCGTGGGTTGGGTAAAGTTTATTTTGGGTTGGAGCGTCCGGAGACGGTGAGAAACAAATCTGCGTAAGGTACAGGGTGTCGAGTAACTCGTGTTCTTACCCTCTCTCCTTTGTTCGAGCCGGAAGAGTGCGCTAGAATTACATGCTTGAGTCTGATGTGCGCTTATTTTTTACGGTGCTATATGGTGTTTCGAGCGCTTCGTATAGTTATGCAGTTCAACGACTGAAGAAATAAGGGGGCGGTTGAGTAGGTAAACAAAACACGTTTGCAGTTTTGATTTAGGGAAAAGCGCGGAAAGAGAACTACAATCCTTTATGAGTATAATAGCTCTGTGTTCCACTGCTGGCGGAACTGGGAAATAACGGCTCGATGTACGAGCTGCGTGTTGGGTGCGTGTTAATACATGTATGAGGTAATAACATCTGATAAAAACAAGACAGCTAAATGCTAATAAATTTGAGTACAAGATAATATCCGATCACCAAAGAGATTGCTGAAAAGTACCGAGATTTGATAAATACGCAAATATTATAAATCGCGCAAAGATTTAACGATGTGCTGTATAAGTTGTAAGTGATGGATAGAATTAAGAAATTTTGTGATTATTAATAACTTCAAAGACTACTAGTAGGAAGGGATCACGAAAAAGTGCTTCAACGCTTTCGACATTCAATAGGCACCATAAACTATTTTCTTTTTTGTAGGTACGTACATAGCACTCATAAATTACCCTTTTAAAAAATCTATTTATAGATTATCTCTTCATAAATAACTAGGTTGTGTACAAGTAAAAACAATTACCTAATACATTAATGATGTAACTTTTTGACAGTTGCTAAGCAGTTGACTTTGATTTTGATTGAAAACCCCCAAGGTTTTGGTAAAATAGAATATTGAAATTAGTCGTAAACCATCTCGGATGTTTTCAAAGTTCATAAAAAAATTCTTAATTCGGGTTCACCGCTAACTAACATCCCTTCATTTTAGATATTCAATAGGCACACGTAAGAATTTCCGACACTTGTATTAAAACAAACCACTCCATCTGCACTGGAGCCGAGTGGTAGAAAGATTCTCATATCGTTACTTATCAGCTAGAAGATAATATATTTTCGTCATTTTATTTTCTTTTCGTATCTACCTTACATCGCAGCGCTCGCTCCAGTAAACAATTATGATTTGGCTCAGTTTTTCCTGGTTCAGCTCATTGGCTTCCAGCTCTCGTCGCCGCGCGCCTCCCGAATACTGATCCAGATTAAATTACTCAGCCAACTATTTTACACAAAACCAGAGGCCATAATTAAAGTCCGGGGCGAAAATGGGGAGAATCAAACGTCTTATCTGACCAGCGAGAAATAGCGTTTCTACGCTGAATAGTTTCAACCCCGTTGGATACGAGTGAGCGGAATAAATAATTATTAAGGCAATCTAAAGTTAGTTACGTTGCGGAAGATTTTCTCTAGCCTGGACGACTAGTTCCATTGACCATGGCGATTGCAATCGAGCATGCGCGTGTTACTTGTAATTGCAAGCTATTGCAGGTTACAGATTATGAGTAGATATAAGTAATTAATAACGTAATCTTACCTAACTACTTTTCTTGTATGCCAATTGAAATTACTGTGTGAGAGACAGCAGATTTTATTTAAGTTACACAACGATATAGCAGTTGGTCTTGATATGATTTTGAGTATCGACGATTAGGTACTAATCTTTATTGAAAGAACTAACCTACGAATACAGTCGTAACGTTATAGTACTCTAACTAACAAATAATACCTACTTGCTAACTAACTATAGTTCCTCCTACAGTCCTATTGGAGTTATACTACAAATATATGTGGGCGATAGGGGTGCACCACAAGCTCTTATTCTATCATTATTGCATAACTAAAAGATTACAGATTTATACTTCACTCAACGTACTTCATTTAAACATATATCTGCGATTCAGATAATCAATGTCTTAAGTCTAAACAATAAAAGCGACTAATTGCAACTACCACAAAAACGAATTTTCGAATTTTTTTTCACGATGAAGGAACAAGCAAACATCAATATTTATAATATGTCTAAGAAACGCACGCTACAGTTGTATCCGATGAGTATAACATTTATATAAGGCGCAAATTTTCTGAAATTAAGGGAAGTTACTACGTCATAAAATAGAAATATCTATAAATCTCTAACAGTGAAACTGAGTTTCACTTTCATTTTAAGGACTTACGTTGACGTAAAATCTACAGTATAAGGAAATACAATTCAGTTTCACGGTGTTTGAAATAACCCATTATTTGCATTGAAAGGGGAATAATCTCGCTATAGCAGCGGGAGCTTAATCAAAATCCATGAATTGCTTTAAATCGAGGAAAACGCAGGAAATATCCTTTGTGTCGGCAATTTCCCGACATGCGTGGGGCTAATACGCTATCGGCGCGTAATGACTTCCTTAATTAATTCGCAATATTGCCGCGCGGAACTCCAGCTTCGAAACTATGCCGCGCCGTGTGGATAAGATTACTGCGAACGTCTTCCTTCCTCGATTGCCTTGTTTTACATAACGCCCGCACATAGACTGAGGATGCCAATAACCGATCGTACAAGCGAGAGGGTAGCGTCGCTATGGCACCGGAGGCTGTAAGAAGTTATTTTAGGGGAATATTACGCGACATCAGAGGCTTATCTTTACGGCAGGTATTCCGTCCCTCCCCACTGAGACAAATTTACGAAATATGTCTCGACTTATGCGGATCACTCGGTAACGACCGCTGACAATCTTCAAGGTTTATGATGCACTTTTGATACGGCAAGTGTGTGACATCAGTCTACGCATAAAGTTTTTGTGACATTACTTTACCTTTGCTTTATGTTTACATGTTTTGGGAAAGTCTTCTCGCTGATCAATTTGATAAACCGTTTTACTATAAGCGAAATACTACCTAACGCCTAATTGAGCGTAAGATTTTGTTAAGTTGTTAACACATGTCAAACTCCACCCTCGTGATCAAAGCCACTAGGCATTTCTCATTAATTCACGCCCATACACATGTAAGCGAAGGAACGTTAATAAGCAATTAAATAGATTAATAAAGACATTACGCCATTATGCCAATTTGCTATTGAGCTATTTCAATAAACCTTTGATCTTGCGAAGTTCGTCGCAAAACCGATTTATAGTCATTGTTTAACACTTCAGAGGCATAGCGATTGCTCGATTTTGTTACAAAATAATGCCTTTCAGAATACCAATGCTAACTATTGACTTAACAGACAGTTAGTGTAGAAACATATTTGAATGATATACGTAGGTTAGTATTGTGGTAAACAACATGTTATGTTATATTATATTTGTATGCCTCCAAGCTATTCATTCATTCTCTTATACATGAACACGACGACAGCCAAAATGCGAAGAAATCGTAGATCACCGAGTGCTGTCTCATAAAGTATAAAGAATTAAAAGTGTAATAGACTTCAAAACATCAATTACATCACTATATCTAATGTTTTATTCGCAAACAATGTGATAAAAAAGTAATGTTAGAACTTGGTGATTCAGTAACTTCGCAAATCCAACCTGGGTTTCAGGGAGCGTTCATGCTGTTTCATTTCTCGTACTCAACAATGTTTTATGTCGGCAACGATTAAACAACATCTCTCACGCATCCTAACATCAAAATGTTAAACTTTACGAAAGTTAAAACATTCGCAAATAAACTGTTGCGCACGTCGGTTAAATAAAAATTACGCGAGAGATGTGCCGAGGGAGAGGTCTCATTGTGAGGCCACAATGAGCGCGCCTGATTGGCGGAAGGATGTTCTCACTAAATAAAAAATATCATCGCGTCATTTCGCGCAATTTTCGTCGAATTTTCAAACGATAAAACCTGTCATTTCGCTGTTGACGAGCCTATAAAATATTCATGCAGACGGGCGAGAGATGAACGATTTTTTCTTCGATTTACGCGTCGAAATAAGATGTCATTTTCCGTATCATTAGCGGCGAGTCGGAACGCGACGCCACTATTTATACGCAAATAGGATAAAAATGACGCCCAACCGATCGACTGTTTGACACTCCATTGATAAATTGCGATCTTTTCCAATTCCAGTTTTTGATGTCTCTTTTACGTCTTTTGCGAGTACAATGTACATTAATATCATTTTTTTCATTCATTATTTTATAGGCGTTATAAATGTTATTCTAAAACACCGATCAAGCGTAAAAGATATATATAGCTCTTGAGTTTATAATATAATTGCCATCTCTTGTGTGACAATAATCTTAATAAAGTTATAAGAATAAAATTAGGTACCTATCCATACCAATGTTATAATACGAAAGTGTGTTTGTTTGTCCTTCTTTTACGACGCAACGAAGTGTCACTATGGTATGAATTTTGGTTTGCACATAGTTGGGAGGACGAAAAGTACTATAGGCTACTAATACTGCGAAAAAACGTCTCATTTCTGTGGAAAGACCCATTACGATGTATATTTATTTTTTATTTTTAGGTATAGGTAGATAATTAATACATAAACACATAAGTTAAGTATTTGACCCTATAGTTCTCGCATCCAGTGAGCCAAAACATTCGACATTAATCAATATTATGTCAATTGTCAAGAAATTAAAGAAGTCGTTATATTTTATCTGGCTGTAGAATTAGGTACTGCACAGACGCAAATTAGTAGGTACATTCAATGAATACCTACAAGAAGAAGCGGTAGAGCTGTCGACATTTGTATTTAAATTGTAAATTCGATCGAAATAAAACTCGAATAGTGTTGAGCCCTCTTTTACAGTGAAATCGCGAGAAGTTATCTCGTCCGCTCAGTTGCTGCCGATGGATCTTGTAAATATTTAACGATTTCGTTTAATAAGCAAACAAATAGTTTTTGAAGTGAAATAATAGTGTTCATTAAGTACATTAAAATTCCTCAAATATTTTACAGAAATTACTGTTGAAGTTAAAATGTCATTAGGCTTATTTTAAATAATAAACATAGGAAATAGTAATGAATGAGGTTGTTTGTTTTTATAACACCCGCAATTACTTGGGCCTTAGTTCTTCACGAAACTCCTTTTTTCGTAACAAAACGATGCCTAACTCTCACTCTGAAGTATATATTATGTATATGAAGTATGTATTTATTTGTACTTTCTTTAAAACATTTACCTGCGTATCTATTTCAACTAAAGAACAGTTGAAAATAGTCTAAACTATTTTTATCACATCTATTCGAAAAGAGCTGCTTTGTTCTTCTCAAATAGGGACTAAAATAGTACGTTTTATTCCTAGGGACTAAAAATGTTTTGAATTTAGAATGTGGATATTATTTGTAATAGTTTCATTTTTCAAT
>DWPA01007297.1:0-10418 GCA_018251375.1 Calpodes ethlius | reverse complement strand
TGTCTAATTTCTGTTTAAAGATACGATGTATTTTTTGCCAAATTCTAACAAAAAAGCGTTGCCTAGGAACCAGTGATGGAAAGGTATTGATAAACTTTTTTTGCTGTTCTTTTCTCACACATGCAGATCCGCAGGCATAATCTAGTAAATAAAAAATCAGAAAATGAAATTTAATTACCTTCTAAAGAATTATTGTAATTATAATATTTTAATGTACCCGTACAAATTTAATTACTGGGAAAGTGTTTTTCCATCTTTCGCATCGCAACGGAATGTCGGGATGGTATGATATTTTTGTACAGAGATAGTTGGGAGATTAAGTGACAAAGGTTTTTTTTAATGACACCCGGGTGAACTCGAGTCGACCGCTAGTATTATAATATTTATCTAGTTATTTAAAAAGTTGTTATTTAAAAAATTGTTCCCAAAATTATGGACTTAATTTTCTGTTTCTTTCTAATCATTTAACAAAAGGAATCTAAGTTTATCTAAATGTTTGCGTTTCATTACTAATCAAACAATTTAATCGAAAATAATTTAATTAATATCTATTGATCAAAGAAACGAAACAATTGAAAAGCTTCTACCATGGACATTCTCTTTTCAAATGTTAAATTGTTGAAATATTATTTGATAAAAACTATTGCTAGCTGGATATTAATAACGTAATGCCAATTTCTTTTTAAATTTGAATGTCGCCATAAACAAACATCGTCATGGATTCTAAGTATTCGAAATTTGAAACTGCACTAAATTTGGCCAAACATACAAGATGCAAGAAAAAGCTTTTAGCAAAACTCCGGCCTCTAACTCCATTTTCGACTTTTTTATCTAAATATATAATATACACTTTGTTCTAGTAGGAACAAAGTGCAATATATTTATCTTTATATCTATATAATATTAAGATGTGAATGAAAATCCTTTTTATCCCTTTTTTAGGTATAAAGTATGTACGTAGATGTCTTTGATTTGGTAAAGATAAAGTTTAAATGCATAAGTAAAACAGAAAGCTAAATTTGATATAGGTATAATATGTGTTGTGTCACAGTCAGATCTGTGTGATAACGCCTTAATTAGAGCCCTATCAACATTACGCCGAAATATCTATTAGTCTAATGCGCTAATTAACGCATTAATTACTCATAGATGAAAAGAAAGTAAAATTGGTATAGAACTCTAATAATGTAGCTAAGGCCATTGACACTAACGTTAATGCAGCTGTGGAAAGAGAATTATGAACATATTTATTAAATACTAGCTGAATCCTGCGCGCGTTGCTTCGCGAAGAACTAAAATAAGTTTTCTTCAAACTATTCACACAAATATTCAATGCATTTTGCGTCATTTTATTGATATTGTTCAACAATTTTGTCACAAATGTGGCGTCCTCTGTCGAAAAATGGTCGTACCAACTCAGAAATCTTCGCAGGATCATGCACAACAACTTTGCTAAACAATATCACATGATCACATACATAGTTTATGATTCTATAAAGGACATACAGACAAACATTCGTTTTTATATATGTAGAAAATAGAATATTTAAAACTGTCAATGTGAAGTTACTTTTTCACTTATTGAGGTACGTTCGAATTTCGAATGCAAAGCCGGTCTCTAGTTTATATGAGTAGACTAAAATAAAAAAGTTGCATCGCATTTTTTCATGTTTATTAACCATTTTTTTACTTTTTTGTTTAGTGGCCTCCGACCAACGTTCGTATAAAATTTTTTTTCGTGATTTAGTTAATTTTTAACCATTTCGAAAGTAGTGGTACATATTAATAAACTTAAAAAAAAGAATATTCATTTTTTTTTTATAATAATCTATAGAATTTTAATGCAAGCTCAAATGAGTGACCGACTTGTTTAAAACAAAAGACAGTCGTTACTACTACAAAGCACGCCCTAATGCCATATAACTCTTTTGTCCCTACCCCATAAAGCATTTGAAAGTTGTTATGACATTAATGTACTGTTGGGATCGCATTAAGATTGGCGCATAGATTGAGCACAAACACCTAGAGGTTAGATATGAGAACGAGCTTGTAAATTATAATTCACGCTGTTATTTATATGTTACACATTATGTAAGCCATTGTTGGTTTATTAGATAGACGCTAGATAATTCAGCTGAGCTGAGCTGTTCAGCATGTTAAGTTTAGGGTTCCATGTGCTTCTATCAATACTTGTAACTTCTGTGAGTAGAACAAGAAAAAAATAGGTACAGTTCATGTGATTTCTAAATTCGTGCAGATATCAAAGTGTACGTGTATTGGCAGATATAAAAGAGTAATTGGTTGGTTCTTCTTTTACGGTGTCACGAAGTATCGTTTTAGAATTATTATTTATGTGGAGATAGTTGGGAGACTGGCAAGTTATTTGGGATACTTTTTACTACGTAAAAACAGCTTTTTCCTATGAAAAGGTTTATTATGTTGCGTATTTGAATTCCTCTATAATATGAGGTAATATTTATAGTTTAAAAAAACACGCTTTATTGTAGTGATGCTGCATCGTCGGAACATGGATATCAAAATCGTCAAATCAGAGGAACGCTAAGTATATATGGTTGCGTATTTTTATTTCAAAGTCCTCATGATCAACGACATATGATGATACAACGTCTCCATCAATAAACCAACTTCATGACATCAATTTTACATCACAAAACATGGCAATGTTTACAAAATTCTACCTCAGTCGGACACTAGGAAATAGATCAAAACCAAACAAGATTTGATTACTGAGAAACAGAACAGGCGACACTAAATAAAAGCTTATGATAAGAAAAGAAGTAGATGAAGAAGAAATAATTAAAATCGATATGATCAATCAATCTACTCTACTCGCCGTTGGTTCACTTAACCAATCAACTGCTTCAAATAATTATGTATCAGCATCATGAAAATAAACGACTGTAATAATTATAAGCCGATCAGTAAATACAGGCGGAACCTAGACGTATACGATTTTAGCCAACCACACCTAGTATTTGTATCTTGTAAATTCAAGAGACTGATTGGGTCAGAGATTTTATCTAGTCGAATTACATTACCTACATCACTTTAATTGGAATGTGAATTAACAGATATATTTAAAGGATGTTATTTATTATGATTCAATGATAACATTATATTATATAATGGGAATATAACAGTGTAATGAGATTGTAATAGGAATAATCGTATCTATTTAGATTTTGTTGGAATAAAGACTATAAAAATTTTTTTAATGTCACGGACCACCGTCATATCGATTCTTTAAACTTTCCATTGATGTTCTTAAAGAAAAAGTTTTATTACCAATGCCCTAGCCTACTACGATAATAATTATTAATGCTACTCCAGTTAATGATATCCTCAAAGAAACTGATCCGGTTCATAAAGATTATACGTACTCACTTAGTAGAGGTAATCGTAAACACTTTATTTTCGCATGCAAGAATTTACAAAGGCGTGAAAATAACGAGTCGGCTTCTGCACAAAAGGTGGCTATTAATCGGGACCTCATAACGAGGATCATCATACATAATTCATTTAATGTTTTCCGTCAATCACTGCTATTGTTCGTTTGACACAAGTTACCCGGCGTAGGCTCTGGAGCTATGAAATTAAGACAATAAGGATCGACGCATAGTGTTCACTAATTAATAGTTATGTGAAGCTCTTTATAAGTTCATAGTTGTAGGAAATAAGATAATTGAGTTTGGCGATGATGATGATGATGACAAAAATATTGATGATAAATATGTATGATATGTCACAGTTAATACAAAACATATTAACTGCTAAATTACTTATCTACAATAAAATTTTCTAACAATATTCATTCAAAACGATTTAGGCCTAAAATTCATTATTTAAAAGTTACTCTAAAATTGGTATTGATAATGTCATACACAATTATAACGTTTTCCTTTAACTAGTGTCTTTTAAAATATTATAATTTACTAAATAATATATTTTTTCATTTGATTATCAAACATTGCGTATAGTTTAAGTTACGTATTAAATAAAGAAATGGTGACAAAATACCTCCTTGTAAATGCAAGGCGAATTCGTATCAGTTTGATAGCATCTATGTACGTTTAACCTTACAATGCACAGCAAAATCCGCGAGCAAGGTCGCATGTGGTTACCATATACTGGATGCAATTTAGTTCATGGAGAACCTTTGTGAGCTGTGAATACAGCATTAGCGCCCTATCACCAGGCTGCCACAAAATAAATTTAATACACGAGTTTAGAACGGAAGGTCGGCTGCATTTTCTATTAGGCATCATCTTTAGTATATTTACTGAGATATGAATGGGATGCAAATTGCTTTAGTCTTCAGGTATTTTTGATTTATATTGCTAGTTTTTTACTGTCGTTGTAGTTCATGGGAATTTGTTCCAGTGGATACGAAGTTATCGTCGCAACCCATAGGCCCAGTTATTACTTCAGTTGCAGCTGTAAAAATCTCTCTAATCAAGTACTGATTAGCAAACTTAGAAACTGTACAGAAAATTATGTAAAACAACAAGAAACTTATGTTTTCAAAAAAAAACTCTACAGCCAGCTAAGATTACTTCTTAATAGTTAAAAAAATTAAGGAATGTATAGAAATTGAACGCTCGTAATAGAGAAAATATTTGAATTATTAGACTAGCTCAACCTATTTGTAATGTCATATAATACTTGTTAAAAATTTAAATTAGAAAATTATGTAATATTTTTCTTATAATTCATAACATTGTTTCTTGCAGCAAATTTCATTGTGATCCATCAAATTGTAGACGCTAATGAGCCTTTGGCATTCTGACCTTTCAAACATATTGAGGAAACAACTGATAAGGAACCACTTACCGCGATTATCTCGCGCCAAGGTAACGGAAGAAAAAATTTAACAAAAACCAAATTCAATTTTTATTCTGAAGCGGCTAATAAAGAAAATTAAATTAATCTTGCAAAAACTTGAGATGCACATATTAATGAGGCAAGTTTATGTAGTGGTAACAAAACAGGTAATTTGATTTAAATTTTACTGTAAACAGTTCAGAGAATGATTTTCAATCACGGTTTTAAATAATAAAATAAAATGACTTAAGAACTGATATGTAATGATTTTTTTTATTTCATTAACAATGGTATTCATTTGATTTGCTTTGATTCAAATTTTCAAGGTAACTTAAAATTTCGTTTGGCTTTGCATAGCTGTTAAAAAGTCTTAATTGTTTTCACAAAACTAGATAAGCGACAAAAACAAGAGTATTTACTAAATAATCGTCAAAAAATACACAATATAAGTCTCTAAATAATTACTTCTGGGGTCCATTTTGAAAAATAGGTAATCTATAAAAGTAAGAAGTCTCTCGTTTTATGAGCATTTAATTGCAATTTAATTTTTATATTAAAATTTTGCAGGTTATTTTACTATTATTATTGATAATTTCAAGGTAGAAAGATTAGTCATAATGAGATTTGACTATAGTATAACAACCTGTTAGATTCATAAATATAAATATGTAAACATAATAAATATCATGTCTTCCGGAAATTCAACTAAACTTGAGTTTTAGAAAACAAATTCGTAAAAATTTTGTGCAAACATTTTCTTAGTTATAAATATAACACAAAAAAGGAATTTTTACACCTCATCAAAACCCGCGATATTTTTTATCATATTAGAATAGTATTGCAACAGAAATTCCTAAAACCTAACCAATTTCATAACAAGAGCTAAATAATATATCGGGTATATACCCGAAGTCAAAATTAACGGCATTACAATAAAAATAAATATCATAAATATATGATACGTAAATATTGTCTTTATGAATGATTATAACACAGAACATCTCGAAGCGTGCGCTGTAGATGATGTGAAAACCGCTCAGGACAAGGTCGCTAGTTTGTTAATGTAACCTTCCAAGAGGCATTTATGATTAGGCCCGCCAATCAACGTTTCCTAACAGACTTCTATCTTTTTATTTACACAAGCATTTTATTTTAGAGTAAATGCAAATACCTATACTCTTATAACACGTTTAAATAATATGTCCGTTCAAGGTAATTGTGTATCATAAACTGTTTCTTTGTTTTACGTATTCTCATTGGTCTTTAGTTCATGTGTGATAGAACAAATCTTCTAAATCAATTTTGGCTTAATTCCCTGCGCCTAAATAATTGGTTATTTCAGGGAGAGCCTTTTACTAATGTGCAGTCTCTGGAGACTAATTGGTAGACTAATTGGTACTAATTGATAGACTGGTCATCTAATTTGGTTATGTTTAGAGAATCACCTTGATCAAAATCCAAATTCTCTTGCTTATGATGCATCTTGTTAAATAATAGACGAAGTATTGACACCAGCTCCTCTATGTCAATGGTTTCTGGAATCTGTACCACTCTGTTTAAACTTGACAGTACACACATCTGGTCCTTTACCACTTTTACATTCCCCTAAAATCGACTCTGAAATGTTATTGCGTGTTTCTAAAACTACATTAGGAATTGTACCCAGTTTCTTGCTTCTAGGTTTACAGATGTGGTAGTAAGTTGTGCGTGGTCGCGTTATAATTTTTATCTTTGTATTATTATGGTATTATATACATAAGAGGAATTATAAAATTCTTACGCTTAGAATTGCTAGAAAATCTAATATCGACCAATTATAAAAACGTTACAATTAAAACATCTATCTATCTTTTGACGTCAAGCTGTCAGGCCTCATACCGACACTGTTATGATTTAATAACTTGTCCGAATGCTATGATACTTTTATAGCAATAACTTCATCATGAATTTTAATTTTTTAACCTAAGCTTTTTTAGAGCCAAGGAAATATGTTGACTGTTTTATTATACCACACTTTCAATAAGCGTGAAGGTGAGGCCAATTAAAATGCTTGGAAAAGAATTTGTTTGGTCATCAAGATTAAAATATTTTTTGTTTTTTATAAATATACAAACTAAATTAACGTAAAACATAATTTCATTTGACATTTATATTTTAATTTAACACACTAATGAACACACACAATAATGATAACATACATATTTTTAGAGTCTTTGAAGCATAAAGAGCCGGAATGAGTTCTGACTGGGGCAATTTTGGAATATTTTTAATGTAACTTGCCGACAAACGAACTATCGCTCAAACTAATGGTAAGTGGACATCAGCAACACTAAAGCATCACCGATTCGCTGCCGGCGAAGAAAGTAGAGAATAAGAAAGAAATAACTGTGGAGCTGGCTTTTAAGCTCCAGACCGGAACACAAAGAGTCACGAAGAGTTTGAGTAATTACTCAAATATGACCCTTTTACTAATCTTGGTCTTATCCAGAACAAGGTTAAGAGTATGTGAGTTAACTAATGTGTTATTTTCCAAGAAGATTTTCCGCTTATAGTTTAACGCTGATGTTGGAACAATTAGTTATGACACTAGGAACTTACTGAATACAATCAATCAGTTTCTTAGCGTTAATTTAATTAGTCGTGATATTATCACGATTATTATTTCCCGATTTAATCGTTCATTTAAACGACGTGTTGCAATACGGTTTATAGTTATTTTTTACTTTCATTAAGTTTTTCTTGATATCTGGATTAAATATGATAAATATATATTATTCGAAACTTCTATAAGATTTTCATGGGGATAAATTTTCGAAACAGGCTTTGCTGCAACTCATATTAATGTTTCATACAATTGATTTTCTTCAAAAATAATAATATAATCTGGCACTAACTACACTTCACCTTTTAATTAATTTCTTGAGCCAAAATAGTTTAAGCTCCTAATGCAATATGCCTTTAAATAGGAAATTATTAGTACTAAATGTAAAAGTTGTATATGTCTGTACTACGCAAAATTCCATGAATGGTCTTAATTTTAGTAGGATTATAAATAAATCATAGGAGTAGTAACATAGTAGGTGATAAATAGAAAAAATTAGATCACATACAAATATCAACGTAAAGCATGAGTAATTTAAGTAAATTTTTGAATTAAAAAAGCTATCAATAACGTCATAACATAACTTTGGATGCAAAGGAAACTGAATCCAATGTGATTGAGATAAAGTTTTTATTTCCAAAGTATAAAATTTATCCCTTTTCGTTAGCTTTAATATAGCTGTTAGAAACTTCTAGAATTAACCGCGAGATAATTCTACGGAATTCGATCTACGAAGCAATTAACAAAAATCTTTGCCCATTCTCTTTAGTTCAAAGTATCTAGCACCTACCGTCATTATTACAAATGCTTGTGGCGTTTCACATGATTTTATACTTACATCATCACGCATATATAAAATATTAAAACAATCGATACAAACTCTTTGATGTTGTTTTTCGTTTGAAGACTTATAACGTCAAGGTTCATTCATCATCAGAAACCAAAATAGATGTACGGTTAATTGTCATTCAGCAGATTACTCTTAATTAAATCTGAGTTTAAGGAAGCATTTGACGTTCACAGGTGTCTATTATTATTCTTAAGAAAGCGTCATTGTTTGCAACAGATTTGCATCGCTGAGATCATACAACAATTATACTTGCGGTAAATAATTATATATTAAGGATTCTGGTTAGAAATATTGCGTTAGTAAAAGCAGGAAATGCAGTGTTGTCTACTCTCTTTTGTTTTTTTATTGACTTATTATTTGATGACCAGTATGGTGCATTGCCATAGCGGATCGTGATTCAAAGGGTCCTGGGTTTATTTCCAGTGACAACGAAATTCGATTGATGATTTCTGTGCTCAGTTTGGGTATGTGTCTTCATGTCTCCCGAGTGTTGTCATGACACAGAATCTTAGTGACTCATTACTATTAATGCCGAACGAATTACAATTGAAATTACTATTGAAAAGGAATAAGGAACGAAAAATATTTTTGACCTTTTCCAAGCTCCAATAAAAAGCAAAATAACGTAAAATTGTAACGATACTAAAAATTCTGATGAAAAATATAACATTTAATATTAAACCTTAAAAATTCTTAGAAATAAAACCCGTGCCTGACCCGACACCGCATAGTTCCTTGCGAAATAATATGCATAATTACGTCATGAATATCATGACATAGTTCCATGCAAAAAGTGGCATGGGAAATTGCCATGAATATATTACTATCATTCCGCTATTAATGTTTTCCGCTACCTAACCTTGGGTTAAAGCTATAAAAACGCTATCAGAACGAATAGCTCATACATATAAGTACATTAATATACAATAAAGTTTTTATATTCATATTGCAAAGTTTTCCATTAATTGACAACAGATGGCGTTATTCAGTTTACGAAGCTTTATGCAGTTTCCAAGAATAGCGTTCAGGTGCATAGCTCTTGTCTCGCTGTTTTCTATGTTTATGATTCCGTGGTTTTATAAAACGTTATAAGTTGGTATTTCAGCTGGCACTTTTTACTGAATTGTATCTAATATCAAAGTGGACGTACTGGCTGCCCTGGACAAACCGCTTTTCTATTCACTCAAACACTCAGAAAATTTATAGCAACGACATTTGGTGCAGAAAAATAATGTAATTTGCCGTACATTATCGGAGTGGGATTAGTAATAAGTTAAATTTTATAACAATCTAACAAGATACCATAGGTGTGATAACAGATGGCGCCACCGAGTTTTTAATATTCCTTATATAGTTTCTTGAACAGCTTTCAAGTGCATAGCCCTTATTTCATTACCATAAATGAGAGGAGTCTACCATACCGTCTACCATAAAAAGGTCTGGGCGGTGGTGACAACTTACTATCATGTCATTCAGCTAATGCTTCATTGGTTACTACTTAAATAATTTATACTTTAAACTTAAAACTAGATTTTGTACTGTTTAAAATTCAGATTTTTCACTGTTAAATAGCCCTCCAGTCTGAAGCCAGCTATAAATTTTAGTATAAAGTAATGTTTATCATAGAAATGCATCAAATTAATAATTATTAGAAATAAAACAATGTGTAACATTTCAACTTCGTAGGATAAGAAAAAATACTTAGTTTTAATTCAGCTTACAAGACGTGATCCAAACAAACATACCTCCAAACTAACAATCGAACATACATTGCAAGTCAAATAAAAGCTTTTAAAAATATTTCTATTAGTCAAAATTGTTGTTCAAAAGTTCCAAATTAAGTTTACATCAATTACCTAACTTATCTTATCATTAGACGTATCACCAACCTGTTAGCTAATGGCAAAAATCAAAGTTGTGTCTCTTGATCGTAGCGTCCTTTATAGCTTTTTTTATAGCTTTGATTACCCAATAACAAGTGCTCTAGACAGATTTCAATATACAATCAACAGTCCTAGTACTACAAGAGAATAAAAATTTGTAACTTCTCCATTATTCAGTTGCCCATTGTTCCAGCTAATTGCTCCACTTTTCTCGGCTATCAACACTTTCAATTGCGAGGAA
>DWPA01007296.1:0-10418 GCA_018251375.1 Calpodes ethlius | reverse complement strand
TAAAATGATTTTTGTGTATTATGCCGATATTTTTTAATAATCCGTAAATGCATGCTTGAATCAGAAAATGATCTTCGCAGACATATTGTTTTTGAAAGAACTTTATAATAGGTATCATTATAAACATGATCAAGATAACCCCATCGGGTAGACGAGAAAAAAGAATGCCAATTGTTCAAATAGGGGAGGTACCCTAAAAAAATGTTAACATATTATTTCACAACTTTGTTAATTAGATAAATACTAAGGATTTGATAAGTACAAAGGGTTCTTGCGCCATGATGCTGATAGTACCAACAAGACGAAAGTATAAGCATAGATTACTTAATGGTATATGTGTTCCCTTTTGATTACGGAATTCCAATAAAAAATAAGTAATTACGATGAAACAGGAAATAATTTTAAAGGTTCTTCCTATCCTATGTAAAAGACTCATTATATAATTATTTGAATAGTTTTGGTTTTTTTTGATTTTTTTTACTAAATAAAATTTATGAGATTCATATTTTTTATGTCAATTCTATATTATGTAAGTTCCTAAAAATACGTTACGAATTCACGTAACAAAGAGTACTTCTTTATCTTTAACATTCATTATTTTGTAGATAAAATAAAATTACCCAGGAAAGTTATATAGAACTGTAATTTATATGTTAATGTTACCATAAAAGAGCTCAGAAAATTACTAGTGAAAACCACAACATTAGAGGTTTCAGTGCGAGGTGGGTTGAGAAAGCTTGATTGTGACGTAGGTAACGGTTAATTCACGTGCTATTTGTGGTATATTGGAGTGCGTCACTGAACAACAAACTTATTTCAGCTACGTTAATTAGGTTTACTGCAGAAAAAATAACCAAATCAATTACAATAATTAAAATAAAATTTCTGCTTCTTTGTAAACAAAAAGTAGATTAACATTTACATCTGATGGGTATCTTCCTTTAAGGTTACTTCTAGAACATCTTATATATTGCGTTTTTATATTGTGCTCGTGGAATAAAAGAAGAACTGATGAAGACAGCGGGCATCCGCTACATTCAGAACGCTCAGGACTGATCTGAATGGCACAAATTAGAGAAAGCACAAATGAGGTATAGCAATGGACTTTTAAAGCCAGATGGGTGCATGGTGAAAAAGAATCAAACTTTTTGGAAATTAGAAGTGCGCATAGGATTCGAACTCACGCCCCCGCAATCTGGAAACTATCTATAGAACCAGTAGGCTATCAATGGTTATATTTCCATTATATATATGGTAAATAATTCCATATTATTTTGGGTTGTTTGCGGTTCCCTTTATTCGAGTCCGAGACAACCTCTCCTTCTCATGTTCTCTGATGAATAAAAGAGAAGACTATGACAGCAGGTCCTTCCTGTAGGAGGTGTCTGATTTGTCAAATTTAGTTTCATCCTTTACGCCCTTGAACAAGCTTGGACTTTTGTCAGCTCTTCACATAAAAAAATGATTTATGACGAGTACATACTTTCTCTTGTCCACAGCTTTACATGGTTATGCGTGGGCGATATGGGGATGTTGCTTCGTCCTGGTCGTGGCAATATGCGTGCTGTACGTCATTACACTGCGATCAGCTCGAACTCATTGGCGTGACTCCTTCTCCAGTCTCGCTGTGATTCTAGGCGTTTATCCTGTAAGTATTTTTTTAACAAAGATACTCCTTTTACGCTAATCTCATCTGCATGTGTCTATCCTTAAGTGAGCAATTCAGTCAGAATATAGATTCTGACGAATGGGCACGATCGGTAGAGGGATATTTTGCTTCTAAACATGCGAGTCGATTTGAAAATTAAACTTTCAATTTCTATAATTCCCTCATCAATTTGGTCTGGAGAAAAAATTTATTTATCTTCGTATTATAGTCATCATGTCCTATAATTCTTTCATTGCCGAATTAGACTCAAAGTTCCTGATTCAGCGGTGACAACTTATCTTCAAATTGCTGTTCACTTATTTTTCGGCACTTTATTTCATACAAAATTTCACTAATCGTATTATTATGTTAGTAAACACTAAAATGTAAGTTAAACAGACTGTATTTATTTTATGCTGAGATGTATTGTTAAATAATAAGGGTTCTTTGTACAGGTAAACGAATATGTATCCGTAAAAAAGAGTTACGATTCTGAATGTGATTAAATTCATTCTATTCTTCTGGTTACATAACTTGTTTGGTCAACGGATCGCGTGTGGTCATGGTCGTATTCTAAACAGTTATTTAATAATTGTCTATGATGCAGCAATAATATTGGTAGCAGCATTTGAATTAGTCATTTACACTGTAAGAAGGTCAGGCTACTTGACATCTGACAATTTTGGGAAACACTTAAACAATCAAATGTATTTCAACATTTTATATCATTAGCCGTCAACGGAAAACCAAGCAGAATTAAAATTACTAGATACCCCTTCTTCGCTCGAAATCCGACCGTACTCATAATGTCAAAGGATTAGTTCACATTAACAGTGTTTAATCTTTGAAACTCTTCAGATTGACAATAAACAAAAGAGTATATGTGTCGTATTATCCGTGTGTATCAAATGCATGGTAGTGTGCGTAATGTTTTATTTATTGATTTAATGCACTTTATAAGCATTATTATTGAAAAATATTAGGAACCGCACTTCTCCTACATATAAATTATAAGTGTGGCAAATTTAATATAACTCCGTCCGCGCAATTGTCGTAAAAAGGGGTCCAAAGTTTTTGCTTCACGTATTAATATATAGATTACATTATATATTACATGTATTCAATTGTAAAATGTATAATTAAAGAATATAGATTGCAGTGTAGTAGAATCCTGTCGTTCTTGAGACTGGGTGTATATTGCTCAGCAGCGATCGAAACCCTGACGTCAGGTCATTATTGAACTTTTTACTACCTTCTTTAAGTAAATATTTGATAAATAATGATGAAGCTCCTAATTGGTAAATAACTGTTCCCTAAAGATATTAGCAACATAGCCAATACGCCTAATGATTACCATTTATGAGACACCATGAAGCAATGATGAGACGTTTCCCGCAAAAACTGATCAGACGTGTTGGTGACATCCCGTGGTCATCTAGGTCATCGAATCTCAACCGATCAGATTATTTATGCACCTATCTTAAAAGTAAAATGCATGAAATTCGGCACTAAAAATATCGATTACGGATGGTAAATTAGAAAACAGATTGTAAGAGTGTCTGACGCAATTGTGAATATGACATAATAAAAAAATGAAATTGGCTCATCTCTTATTTTTAATAATTGTTGAAATAAATTTTATTTTATAATTTTCTATTATTTAAATTTAAAACCCAAATTCTGCCACAGTATACCTGTACATAAACTCATAACTGGAGCATCTGGTAGCAAGCATGAAAGCCGGATGGATGCGTTAAATTTTATGCATTTCTCTTGATATGGGGTTTAATTTTAGATGTACATCACGACTGTTTGAAGAAGGTTAATATATTTATCAGTGTTTTATTGCTCTTTGATACAAAGGTTCGTGATGGGTTTAATTTTATCTAATCAACATTGTTTTTCTAAAGACAGTGTTTTGTTTGTTACTTGATAACGCTTTATCTCATATTAGATCATTTATTTTACCTGCGATATCATCTATCCTTAGACCTCTAAGGAGTAAAAAAATCAATACTTGAACAACACAAATCTGAACATTCAGATTTCTCTCAGATAGAAAGTATGAATTACAGTAAAACAGTTTTGATTCGATGCAAAGAACAATTACGAAAATCATGCTATTGTGTCCAATTACTTAACCCTAAGCATCTAATGACAGCAGCATAACAATTAAGTAGGAACAGGGTACAAAGCCTTGATTTTATTTAAATTCGCGTACTTGACCACTTTAATACCGAAGCGACGGGCCGTGAGAGCTGCTTACATTGCAATGCTTTTCCATTGTATAAGGTAAATCTGACCTACATACCAGCAATTAGTCATGATGGTGTTTCCTACTCTTTTTAAAAGTTGATAAACGAGCAAAGAACACAGGCAACTTGGTTGCAATTTAAAGATGAATGTCACTAACTCTTACCAACCTAAAATACTTTTAATACGGTAAACTGAATTTGAAAATAGAGCATCTTGTAACGAAAATTAGGCAATAAGGGAAGAGATATTTCCTTTATAACAAGCTTAAAAATATTCTTTATTTCTAATCAGGTGAAAATTTCTAAAACTATTAATCCTTGTCTCAATTATAAGGGTATGCAATATTTCAACATTCGAGTCTAGGCTTCAAGCCGAGCGTTGATAACACTCAGGACTTCACTTTGTATACATACAGGGTGTTCCTTAAGTAGTAGGACATTTTTGACATATATAACCATTATTTTTACTTTAAGTGTACAGTTTATTCAGGATATGTATAAAGAAAACATCGCCAGATTCATTCGTGTACTTGAACTCAAGTTTCATAAATATTAATTAAATTTTCAGGTGGTGGCAGCATCAGCTCTAATAATTATCGTGGTACCAAGGGCTCGAGTGTTGTGTGAGGCCCTAGCGCAACAAATAGTGATGGTTGCAATGTACCATCTCTTTTGCTTGTTTATTAACGAGTGTGGAGGAATCAAACAGTTAATAAGGTAACTAACATTATGTCTGTAGGTACAATGTACCATAAATTACTGAAACTCCATTGTATAGGTAAGTTGTATAAATATAGAACCATTAAATAAATATTTAACAGAACATGATATAGGTACAATTTTGTACGTATGTACTATTGTATTTTGAATAGAAATCTCTTCAAGCAGACATTGGATTCGAAGAAGGAAGGCCTCTACCGTGAACATTCTTAATCTTATTCCTATGCCGGCAGACTAGAGTATAGTAAGAAGGGACGGAATTGTACTATAAATATTATTATTAAGCACTTAATATTATTATTAGCTAGTTACCTTCCTCTGTCTTAAGTACCGCATATTACTGACGTTCACGGCTGATCGTGACTACATGGCATTAGGCTCTTCTGTTCGTTTGTTAACTGTTACATAAAAAACAGCGGAAAGAGGCAAGTGGGTACACTTGCAAACGGGTTGACCTTTTTACTTAAGACCGGCAACTTACCATTAGCGCTCGTGATGTTACAAATGCCTATGACGATAACCACATAGAGGTCATTGACCTACCTATTTGGTGCATTACTAACGTTGTCCCTCACACTGTGTGAGGAAACCCAAGCTCGAATATGGGACAATAATGGATTGTGATGATGATGATGATGACTAACGTTAAAAACCTAATTTTCAGACGTGCAGAAGGTTTTCAGCTGGAAACCAGAGTGCCACCGTGTTGTTGCTGGCCATGCTGTTTCCTACCGCGCCCACCTATACAGATGTAAGTCACTAGTGTTGATTACCTCATTATTTTGTAGTGGGGTAGGTACACATGCAAAGTAGATATATTGATGTGGATTTCTTCCATTCGGGTGTTTTATGGTGTGAAAGTTTGAACTTGACGATGGTACGTTATGTCCATTGCCTATGACATAACCATAAACAGTACCAGGGGATTTATCATTGTAATACTTTTTAAGAATCCCATATAACAACGCTTCGGGAATAGTTTAGAAGGAAGCTCATACTACAATTTTTATTTACGTGCTAAAAGTTCATGAGATAGTATCTAACAGTAGATATTATATAAGTTCAAGCTATGTTGGATGTAACTTCACCGGCGTGTGGTATTTTAATGGAAAGGAGAAGCAGAGATTAGTTCGAAGAATTCTGAGCGCTTACCGTTACAAAGACGGTATGTATATTTTACATAGAGAGAAAAGATGTCCCTTATAGGACTCAGGTGGTCTGCCTTTGTATGATTAAAGGTTCGTTAAACTTTTTTATGAGTGCAAGATTTCGAAATGATGCAATTTAAAACTGTTAACTTAAGGTTACATAGGATGTAATATTTCATCTTATTTATTGAATACACCTAGAATAAGACAAAGTAGGATCAAAACTCCAGAGTCAAAAAGTGTTGGTATAAAATAGAGTAGGGTAATTTAGAAAATATGTAATTTGGTAGATATTTAGCCTTGCTAGAGACATTACTATTTCCGAACCCACCTACCGACTGAAATGACCTTTCGTCTTCGTTAAGATTAATAAAGAAGATTGCGTGTATATAACAATAAAAGTCACGCAAAGTCCTACTCAGAACGAATTGGCCGTCATATAATACACATGACCTTAAATTGTTTTTCGTTTAACACCAGCCTAGCCCTTTAATTACTTAGTACCCATTAATTCTACTGAGTACCAGTAATTGGTGACCTTGTTATTCTGTAGGGGACGGAAGTACTGGAACCATTAAGTGATTGACACCGCAATTAATGTACACTTTGTAATTTTGCACAGCCATATAATTTTGTAGATTCAACTTTCGCAAAAGACTATAATAACACTAGGACAGATAGAGAATCAATAATCACTTCCTAATTTACGAGAAACTGTAGTTTTTAGGTTTCCGTATTCAACTCTTGTTATTTACTTATATTATAAAATATTCTTATCGTATTGTCGTGTCCGTTCATCCGTCCACGGTTTACTCTTAGTACTAGAAAGGTGTAATTTAGCATAGGGATATTTGAGATTAGTTTCGTTGATTATAAGTGGTAGATTAATTGTAAAAAAAAAATTAGGTTACCTCACATACACGAAAAGTGGCGATAAGTTTTTCTTTTTTAATCAATCATAGTGCAAGGTATCGTTTAAAAGGTATTTCAAAAATGTTATGGATCTGCAAAGACCATTTCTCGATCCAGAAATGTATCTGCGAAATATTAGGCTTAAAAGTGATATTTTTGGTTAGAGTCTAGTTTCTTCTCCCCTTCTTCTATCAATTAAATGGTTGAGGTTAGACATGAGATAAAATTGTGGAAGTAGTTTACATACATAGCATCTTCGGTGCAACAAAGTCACAACAGCACATTTTGTGATTATACAGGAAAGTACTTTGAAGATTTTTTTCGGGTTTGTCGTTTTATTACTGGATTACTATTTATAGTAGCTCTTAAATTTTAATGAGTCTAATAATTAATTTATCTTTATATATTTTTTTCCGTATTTGTTTTCCCAAACGAGGGTATTATTTTTAAACAATTTGGCGTACTTAAGTCGATTTTGCTATTTGGGTATAGACTTTGTTGCATCGAAGGTGCGACATGATGAATTATACCACGGCTATTTTGAGTTTTAAACTAGTGTTGTTTAAGTTACATTTGTTACTATAAAAAGTTTATAATTGATTATATTACAAATATGGCACGCTAGATGACGCATAGCTCGACGTTACATTACCTTCAAATTAGTTACATGAAGTTATCTTTAGGTTTTCTTTTTGAAAACTTCTTTATGAAAAATAAAATATGGTACGAGCAAGATATCAAAAGACAAGAATTAAAATTGTTACCGTAAAACAATATAATAACTGTTTAAAATCCTCCTAATTTGTGAAGTTATGTGAACGTTAATATGAATATAGTATGTATATGTGAAAATAAAAATATCGCGTATACAAGTTATGGAGTTCAGATCGCTCAATTTAAAAGTATGGAGTCTACTTGAGTTTTCTAATTATTTTGCACAGTTGCAGTTATTTAGTTGCACTTATTGCAGATATTTTGACCTAGGTTTGTATCCAAGATTATTGAAAATATTTTTGTTGCAGTCGGAATTTGACATGGCTGCGCTATCTCATACTTCAAATGTCCTTCGTCCAAGCACTTATATACATCGTGTTTCTTATTTTAAGAGCAGAGGATATAGTAAGTTTCAGGTCTACGTATTTTTTTTTATTTAAGTTCTTACCTAAAATACATTTTTGATCCAACAATAATGCTACTTGAGAGATAGGACGTAAAACGTTATTAATTACTCTGTGCCTGATGGTTCATGACAACGTAGTTCACGATCGACTTTTTTTTGAAGAATGTTAAAAAAAAAACCGTATTTAAATACTTTATTTTTTTTCAGATGTTGTATAACCACGTATTTGTTTACTTCCAAGTTTTTATCGCCGCGTCTATTCTATCGGGAGTATGGGGCATGATAATGTGTGTTCGCACTATCCAAGACATTGGAATATCTGCAAAGCCTAGATTCTTTGCCTTGCAATTGGCGTTGATCATAGTGAAACTTCAGTGCGGTGTCGCTAAAGTAGTATCTGATCAATTTGTGTTGCCCTGTGCGTTAAATTTGCACCCGTCTGTCTTCGTAAACAGTAAGTTAATAATTTTTACAAATCTTTACTTTGGTTCACCTTTTTACTGTTATACTGCCATGAAATAAGTGGATTCAAGTCTGAGCAATTATCGTCAAAATAATTTAAGTCTAGTTTCATGAAAGTTGTCATAATTATCTATGTTTATAAAAATAAAGTGTTGGGCTCACATTTACTACAGATTAGCTTTGCAAAGCAGTAATATTGACGTTGCAAAGCGCCTGTACAGATTTATATGGTACCATGTATGTATTGTAGAGAATCATAATTCAAAATATACTTTAACATAATTATAATACGAGCGGCTCAAGGGTTGCTATACTGGACCACTATTCAAAAGGGTTCTGTGACAGAAATATAAGTGATGATATTAATTTTCTATTCTAAGTCTGGGTGTTTGTGTTCTTGTTTTTATTGTTTTCCATAGCACCTACGACACGAATAGTCCTATTATGGGACCATGAGTGGACTGGGAATCGAACCCAGGACCCTTTGAAAGGCTCTCCGGTATAATAAACACATGGATTCTCTTATAACAAAGTGGTATTATTTGCAGTGATACAAAACATCATCATGATTGGAGAGATGTTCTTGTTGTCGTTATGGGCGTGGCGACTGTACTGCGCGCATTCCGGAAAGACCGTACCTAGAGTACAGAATGTGGTCATCGCCGTACTCGATGACAACTCCTCCGTGATGGACTTGAAACAATCTAAAGAAGGCATTGACAACCACACCTTTAATAACAATAAAGTGGATGCTTGTACTAATTTGAATACTTGAATTATCAAATTTGACAACTAAAATGTTTTTATTTGCCATTATTTTGGTATGTAATTTAAGTATCATTGACTTATATTAAAACGTCAATACAAGGCACTGATCTCTATTTTAAATTACATCATGATTACGGTATCTGAAATATTCGAAGAGTACTAGTAGAATGTTGTTTAAACATAATATGTAGTTATGTGTTTCATAGATTTATTTCTTTGTACCTGATTGTTTTCTAATAAAATAAAGTGCATTGTATATATTGACTTTTATTTATGAAAAGTAATAAATCATATTAATTCTGTTCAAGGTCCTGTTCATTTTCTTCTTCTTTCTCTTTGTTATCATCGTCTCTCCCTTGTGATATGTCTTCGCTTTCTTCTGAAGGTGTTCCAGAACGTGAGTGGTCAGAACCATAAATGTTGTGTAATTCTTCAAGTTTGTAATTAATTTTAACACCTTTTGTAGCCGTCTTATTAACTTTGTTAACAAGTGATTTTGTTTGTTCTTCAAGTCTCTTTAGGCGTAGGTCTCGTGCTGCAAATCTTGCTGCGTGATTTATTTCATTGACTGTACTCGGTTCTCCAGTATACTCGCTTGAGATTTCTTGAGATTCCTTGTGTTTTTCGGTATTTTGATCCAAAATGCTTTTATCGAGTTCTTCCTGGTTCTCTGCTAGACTCGTAGACAATTCATC
This sequence comes from Calpodes ethlius, assembly GCA_018251375.1. Lineage (NCBI taxonomy): Eukaryota > Metazoa > Arthropoda > Insecta > Lepidoptera > Hesperiidae > Calpodes > Calpodes ethlius. The sequence continues at coordinate 690 of DWPA01007296.1, read as the reverse complement.
GTCGATATTATCAGAGTTTGATAAAATGTTTGTAGAGTCACTTTCAGAATTCTGTCGTATTTGAATTTCCTTTTTAGGTTCATTTTCTAATATAAACGTGGAATCAACTTCAGTCGCATTCATTTGGAATGAACATGTTGGTGCATTCGTGTCATCTGACTTTTTAATCAGATTATTACTATCATTGGGATTAATTGCATTTTTGGAAACTGAATTCTCTTGCTCCAAATGTTGTGCAGTAGTTTCGTTTGAAGATAAACTATTTGTCTTAATTTTAGTGTCCTTTGTAAGTGTGTCATTACTCGCAGTGTCCAGATTCTGTGAAATATTTTGTCTGCTTGTAGTAGGTCGATTTAGAAGGTGGTCTAGAGCACTATTTATTTCACCGCTGTATTTAACCAAAGTTTCAGTTTTCTTCAGTAATGACATTCCACCTTTTTCCAAATTCTCTAATCTCTTATCTTTATTAGCCAGTCTTTCATTTTGTTCTTTGATACTTTTTAAAATAGCTGCGGGATCAATAATTACTGGTAAGTTAGGACTGGATGTTGAACCTGCAGAAGATTCTGATGATAAGTTTTCAATCTTAGTAATTTTTTTATGACTAGGATCTACAGCAGATGCATCTTCAGAATAAGAATCATTCGTAACATTTCCAATTTCATCTTCAGTCTGTTCACACACATTATC
>DWPA01007295.1:0-10418 GCA_018251375.1 Calpodes ethlius | reverse complement strand
GAGCTACAATATTTTAGTTATCGTAATTAAAACTATAAAACCAATTACATTAATTAAAGATAACATGTTCATGGATTTTGCTTACAGAGCTTCAAATATTCTGATAATATTTTAAACCATTCATTTATAAAAAGTTGCGAACCTCAAATTTGCATCAGAGAATGTTGAGCGCCACAAGGATGCGTGGAATAGGCGTATTGGTTTACCGAATAAGTAATCAACGTTGCTTCAGTTATACGTAAGTCACAGGCGTGTTTCTGTATTAGGTAAAATGCTACAAATCCTCTTGATTTGGTTCATTGCTAACGAAACTCGCACTAAACAAACATCGATTGTAATGATAAGATAACTGCGACCTGATCATACTGTAGCTTGTCGTTCATCGCCAGCAATTACACTCTTACTAACCGCACAAGACAAAGCTCCAAGGATTAAAACCGTCCAACCGTTTTATTGTTTTCGAATATCTCAGCAACATTCCCGTTGCGGTGCCGCGCGAATTGCTCGGAAGGTATTTCAGTAATTATTTATCCGCAGATTCCCTGTTGCTACTTGTCTTCCCAATTTTCGGTTTCGTTGTGACTCCTGAAAGTACGAATTGCTAAAATAATTGTGATAAAGTTGTTACAGGTTACGATTTTACAGTCGTAGCAGCGTTCTTTTATTAATAACTAGGTAAATCCTGCGCGTGTTGTTACGCCAACACGAGTTGTGACTGAAATATATGAAATTAATTGTAATGTCATTGGCGCAGTTGGTCGTACCGACTTAGAAAACTTCGTGGGCTCATACACAACAACTTTGCTATAGATCCTTACATGGTTAAACGTATCGTTTACGATTCTATAAAAAACATACAGACAAACATTCATTTATATATATTATTTATTCACATCCTCGCACTGGGGTTTCCTGTATAAGTGAAATGGACGAATAAACAGGTCAATAATGATATTTGATATGCATGTAACGCATGCAAAAAGTGACGTGGTCGAGCTCCCTCAGAGACGTAAATGATGTCTAACGCTTCAAGTATTTCGTTCTCTGATTTCAGATTTTTTATTTGAGGAATAATTCCTCCGTTCTTACAATTGTTGAAATACTTGACGACGTTATTTGCAAGTCGTCAATGAACGAAAGTAAAATTAATGCGGTATTTAACCATAGCTCCGTTTAATTAGACTTCAGGTTCTATTATCTGCGACTCAAGTTCTCAATTCAAATTAAGCACTGGATCGTCTAGACAATAATAAGAAAGTAAGAGAAAAACGAAAAGAAAAGAAAAAGAATATGTATTAGAAAACTATTAGATTTAAAAGTCTCAGTCATGATCCAGAAAGCGGAGCTCGGATTAAGCTATAGATATCGGATATTTTCAGTCACGTTCTTACTTTCCATTAATTCTACAGATCCGGCCTTGGTGTTGCCATTTCTAATAATTCAAGTAGCGTGGTTTTGTCTGTTGTTATCTTATCGGCCTCCCATGAAAAAGAGATGTGATGTATGTGCGACGTTTCGGCCTGTGTGTGTGGCGTAACCTAGTTCCTATATAATTGGACCGATGCAGATACAGTTTTTTTGTTTAAAGGCGTATACTTGTAATATTATAAATGTAAAAAATAATAAATTACGTATCTACATACATACTGTCATCATACTGGATCCATGACGAGGCGACGCTCATTTAAAAAATAATTTAAATTTAATTTCCTTTAGTAAAGTTTATCCTCAAGTCAAATAGTTCTTCATAAATCTAAACTATGAACAGCCATTAGATCATTTCAGATTAAATAAAACCTTAACGATTTCAACACCGATCTCTCCCAAGTGATAACCAGATATTTTCGCGCACTTTCCCTTACTCCAACAACAGCATCACCGTAACCGTCAGTTACTGTCTGCCGCATGTCCAACGAAGCCAATAATAAACCCTAATCGCGAATAACAACCCTTATTCCGCACTCCCATACATTATTCATAGCGGGGGTATTTAATTAATTTATCTTCGGGCACGCTTCGCGCCGCACTTCGGTCCAACGAAGCGTTTGATTATGTCTGGTTGTTATGTTATTGTTCGAGCGTTTTGCTCATTGTGGAATTTTGAAATGATATAAGTATTATAATGAACACAAATGGTTGTATAACAATAACATTTTACAAGGAACCCCTCGCGCAAACAATCAGGATAAAAGTGGGTTAGTTCTAAGTACAAACAGTAATAAATTAATTAATTTTGAACATTGTATTATATTATAAATATTTTATTATTCTTATATTTCAAAGCAATTTTCGCAACTTTTATCGAATCAAATTATGAATAAACATACAGTAAGCTAAAGGATTGATGAAACCCCTTACATCCCATGACTAAAAAGATCAGAATTTACGACTGGGAGCATCGGAGAGCTACTGAAACTTTAATTAACACTAAAGAATATCGTCATCAGCATCATATAGCTGTCCACTGCTGAACATAGGACTCCGCTAGAGCGTGCCACGTTGCTTGGTCCACTGCTTTACTCAACTCATACTAAAAAATATAATTTCCTTATATTTTGCATCATGACGCTAAAAACGTACTCATGTCAAGTTAAGTGGCACTGGCGTACTCGGAATTTAGATGAAGAACTGTACCTTAGGAAAATTATATTAATCATTCGAAATAGAGCGTTTACTAGCGTGAAATCAAAACCTGCACGGATCTCTAAATTTCAAAAAAGTTATGTTTTATTACAAGTTAATTGTCAATTGCTTCAATGAAGGAAAACATCGTGAGAAACCTGCACACGCGAGAGTTCTCCTTAATATTTCCGAAGGTGTGTAGACTACTCGCGCACTTTGCCGGCGTGTTGGACTATAGCTTGAACCACTCGTATTGTGTAAGGAGACCCGAGCCCAGCAGTGGGTCAGCGTCTGCGTTTACTTGCTACAAAATGCACTTTTGGGTCAGTAGGTTGAATTCGGGTTAGCCACTAGCTTCCTTCTTAAATACTCATGCGATATAGTCCCGGGCTTCTTAACAGTTGTGTTCTATTTTGTTTCGCAACTGCTCTTCTTTTATTCCTGAGTCTGCAGTCAAGCAACCGAATGAATAAAATAGAAGCCGCTACATTGAAGCAATAGTATATATTTCAGTAATACATGCTGAATTTCACGTCACTGTGACGTCACGTCAGGATCGCCCTATCGACGTTTTCTGCAATGACTGGGACGAAATTTTTCTTTCCTAAACATGAATAGCCTAGAAATTTAAGGGGTATTCGAACATCTCTTAACAAATTATCTGTGAGTTCTAAAAACATGTTTTAAATTTTGTTTGTACGTTTTCTATATTTTATGTGCTTAGTGGACAGTTTTTTTTGTGAAAGAAAGTAATCTAAGTAAATCGGTAATTGCAAGTTTTTCATCCTTACTTCTAGACAGTTCAAGAGAGGAGGGGAAGGCAGAAAATTTAGAGGTTTGCAGTTCGGTTTACTTGAAGAAAGGATAGACATATAGTATGCAAACTACTTTAAAAAAAACTCCAAAAAATCATAAAAGATGATAAGCGTGTCCTATAAAACAGGAGAAATATAAACCCTTGGATACCCTTGCCGTTAATTCGCCCCTTACCGAGCCATAGTTTGAATAAATTCCTTCCGTGAATATGGATTTCTAAAAATATTTTATTGTTAACAATAAATGCCCGCTTATTCGGTGAGTGACGCTAGTGATAGGATACTGGTATTAGAGTGGAGTACCAGGCTCTCATGGAGGGTACGAGCGCAGGCTGTTATCACACAATCTCCGTGTAATCCGTACCAGGATTGCATTTCCCACTTCGATGCATATATAAGCCCGGCGTCTGCAGCGCACGCCGGGTAAAAGCCATTTCAAATAAAATTTGAAATATGTTGCCTGAATGATTCGATATATAAAAGAGTAACGTGAAATATGAAGTAATAGATACTTACATTAAGTCGATGAATGAAGTATTCTATTTTATTGTCGGTTAGAATTTTTAGTTTAATTTAAAAGTTATAATACCAGTAGTTGTATAGGCCAGAGAAGGTCTGTAGTGTTTATTAAAGTTAATTATTAGAGCTTTCAATAAATATTCAACTTTTCTTAAAGTAATTGTAATTAACATTCTTATCGTAAAAATCGACTCTGTATTCGTACTTAACGGTAGCCATCTTTTAAAACTTTACGTTCATTAATTTACCCTTGAACCTCTATATCTGTTTCCTGTCTTCCATACGACGGATCCAACCCAAATATATCTTCTGCATTCTGGTAAAATTAAATTCGTTCCAAAAAACAATATTTATCAAAGCTATTGAATTGATAGTCTCCTATTAATATTGAGTCCAGATACAATGACTGTTATACAAAAACCAATTACAGCTGAAGCCGTGTCTGAAGAGGATGATAATAAAATTCCACCCAACGCCATTGAACGGCTTCTGCTATCGAAACAAGCAATAAAGGGTTTCGAGAATCAATTCACGACAGCGGTAATTGTTACCGTTTGCGAGCAAAACGATAAATCTAGCAGGGATCGTGTTTACAATTAAAACAATAGGATCCGAAGGGAATTTATGGTAGGGACCTTTAGGGGCGGAGCAGCCGGACCTTCGGATAAACTCAGGATATAAGAAAGCGATATCAAGCTGAAATGCCCACTACATTACGTTTATTGCTTGTGCTGGATAGTTAAACTATTTTTTAGAAGTTCCTAAATAAATCAGCAGCATTAAAGATTTATTGGTAATTAATGTCCACTCAGTACTAAGCCTGATCTTTAAACACGTTAAAACCATGACAATGTTTGCATACGCTTCACAGAGGCATTAAATTTCAAGTTTCGAAACAGGACACTACACATTTGTAACCGTTGCGGGCTATAGTGGAATATCAAATATATACTGAGCATTACATATAGGTACAAAATGTTTGTTAGCGATACAAGCTAGCTATAATCCTCTAGTAGGAAACGCAATCCTGGCTGGATAACAAGGAGATTGCGCGATAACAGTCTGAGCTCCTTCATTTTATGTGAGCTTGGTGTGTTGCTCTAGCGCGGGTGACGTCATCAAGTGTGTAAAATCAGAACATTTTGCCGTCTACGTAGAGATAATATTTTTTTCTAAAAAAATATAATGGCGACTGAACTAAAACTGTATATATTTTTATTTGGAACATTAAGATCTATAATGTCATTGGTATATGACTTATTTATAATAAGACCATAAAATATCTATAATAATATTAGAAATGCGAAAGTGTTTGTTTGTTTTTGGTCCTTATTTCACGGCGCGACGGAGCGTCGCTATGGTATGATTGTTGGTTTAGAAATAGTTGAGAAGACGACAAGTACCTCACATTTTGTGAAAAGATCTATTACGATGTATATTTCATCAAAATTAAAAGAAGTGTATAGCAACAAAGTGTTGCCTGGCAACTATTAACAGAAAAGAATTTAAAACCTTTTTATTACTTTTCACATGCACTGGCAGGGCTGCGAACAACATCTACTATAGATATATATTTTGTATATTTATCGATATAACGAGACCGTAACAACGAGCTATTTATTACTGTGAGAAAGAAAAAGATTTACAGTAAATAATCGAAATAGAATTTACGAAATTTCTATAAAAAAGTAAGAAGCTTCTCAAATAATTTCTAACCTTCGACAATAGATCTACTTCGTTCTGGAGTCGTCTATTGAGATGTTATTGAAAGCGGTCTTGAAGCAACGGACCTCAGACATCGATACATCCTTTGTATGGGAACAAATACCAAAAGGAGTTAAGAAATACACATCTAGTCTTGGGAGTTACAAAGAAGGTACACAGGGATTGATAAAAGACTCGACTATTCAGACGGACGGCAATATAAAATGGACCCTATTCCAACATGACAAAGTTTATGATCAAATATTTTAACGTAATTTCTGAAAATGGATAAGTAATATACGATTTAATATATACCTATTTTGAGTAACGAAGATATATATACTAATATTACTAATGCGAAATTGTGTTTGTTTGTCCTTCCTTCACGGTGCAAAGGTGCGTCACTATGCTACGATTTTTGGTTTGGAGATAGTTGGGAAGACGATGAGTACTATATGCTACTGGTTACCGAAAAAAGCATCATTTTTATGTGTTCAACAACAAAGGGTTGCCTGGTAACCATTAATAGAAATAAATTTACAACCTCTTTATTGCTGTTCTTTTCAATCACGCGTGTGGAGCCGCTGGCAACATTTTATCCTCTATAAGTGAATGATTGTCAGAATTATTGCTTACTGTAACGATTATAGCCTTGAGGAGCTAATTGTTTAAAATGTCTGAAGATCGACCTTCACATGTATCGAAGGATACATTAATCTATTCTGTCTCGCTTGATTTTTGAATTCATTCAATTACAGCTTTCTTCTTTGACAATGTAACAGTTTAATGAAATTCTTGACCTTATCAATTGATGAAAGATCCAAGCGCTGTAATAAGTTATGTTACCTTAACCAATAATATTGGAAAAACAGAATGATCGTGCTATGTTCTATAATATCTCGCAGTTATACAAGGGCCGGAAGCCATCAAAACATTCTATTTTACAGTACTGGGAAACGACTGATTGCATTGCAACTCACTGCAGCAGGTGTCTACTAAATAATATTTATGGCCAAACCCCAGACAGCAATCTCTTCTTTAGTAAATTGCACTTTGTACATAAAGTCAAAACTTCTTACGTTCATTACAGCTAACTATTGTGGTTTATGTCTCCCTGGTACTCGATGTGATCGATACTTGATTTTAATATTTTATTATCTTGTTTGAAGATTTTTTAATTCGACATGAACTTGTGAGATAACATAAATGATGGGTAAGGCAACATTAGTGCAGTAATAATAAAATATTCTTATTTACTCATACAAAGACAAATTTAAATTTTAATGTTATCTAACATTAAATATACTTTGTTAACAAAGTGTTCACGGAATTGTGTTTACGTATAGATATCGATGTCAAGAAGATTACTTGAGGTAGGTAATTTAAATTTCTTAACGAGAAACACTTCTAAATTTAAACCCAGGTTTAGATTCAAGTTACAGTTGAATTTGTCGAGATCTTATTTTAGAGTAAATGAGTCAAAACGAATTATAAATCTATTTAGAATGAGACGAAACGTCATTCATTCATTATTATCCAGATTATAAATAAAAAATCATCAAACTCATTCACTAGTGCTAAAAAATCCAAAGAACGTTCATAGAAGGCAACGCGAGTGTCCCCGTAAGGACACTTAGTGATAACAGCTGAAGTGTTTGCACGCTGTTCATCTTATTGTGCGGCCTTTGTCGCACCGCCTGCGGGATACGAAGGAACCTTAGCTGGAAACTCATTACACTACTAGGTACGGCGGTGTAAATCTAACCACTAACCGTAATCCCTACTCATATTATAAATGTGTGTTTGTTAGTTTGTCTTTCTTCCTCGGCTCAACGGAGCGTCGCTACACTTTGATTTTTGGTTTAGAGATAGTTGGGAGAACGACAAGTACGGTATATACCAAGTAAATGCGAAAAAACACCTAATTTCCGTGAAAAGACCCATTACTATTTATAGTTTAGCCAAATTAAAGTACATAAGTGTCTAACAATAAAGCGTTGCATAGCAAGGAGTGATGGAAAGGAATTGACAATCTTTTTATTGCTGTTCGACACGCGTGCGAAACCGCTAGCAACATTATTGTAATCATAATAAGCATTAATAACAAAAGAAATACGTTAATAAATAATATTGTATTAGTAACGTATGGGCGATTCGTTGTCTTTGTTTTGGACCGAAACCATTGCTCACTTGTATCAAAACGAGGTTTAACTTCTGTAGAATCCTGTCAACATGACAGATACCACGTACTGCGCCCTCGTACCGTTTAATTTAGGTAATTTCAATATGTTTGTGGTTGGTGTGAAGACGTCTGCGTCATTTCCGCGCCAGACGCCCCTCCTGTCTGTTTTATGCCTAACGCGTTTACGATTACATTAACGTCTGTAGGAGATAATGATCTTAATTATTACAATTTTAGTATTCCGAATCGACTGGATAAAAAGTTTAAATTACTAACTTGAAACTTCGCGTATTGAGTTACGTGGCCTGAATAAATAATAACGATAGCAAAGAAACGCAAATTAAGGAAAAAATGTTAAGTCAGCTACATTGGAACTAAGGCTGCGTATTTTTCTATTAAATGTTTGTACTTGTTTTTTGGATATAACATGCCATATTTGTTGCGACCGTATTCACAAACAGTACTATGAGGTCTCATAGTGAAATACAAAAAAGGAACAAAGATTTGAATACAATCCATCCGTTTTTCTGTATTGTGTTTCTGAATAGGACCGTGACAAATATTGCATTTTAAATAAAAGCACTAGAATATGGGGGTTAGTTAGTATGTTTGTTTGGGTCGTATCTTGCTACTTGAATTAAAACTACTTTATCTAATCCTACAGAGTAGTCTAACATACTGATCTAGTCCCAACGACACTACATATTTATGACAAGTATCTATGACCTGATTCGTCACTTATAGTTGGTTCCTGAAGAGGAAACTCATCAATAATCACTAAATTTTAAACTGTTTTTATTTTTTAAATATTAGTATTGTTTAATCTAATGGAATTAGCCTCAATTGTTTTTTCTTTTATTATCAATGGACCAAAGGCTGATAGATAGATATAATGTTTTATTTGAAATAGAATATAAAACTGTAAATTTATTGACAGCGATATTACTAGGAACAAACGATGTATTTATTCATTTATTAATATCTAGTATTATATGTAGCTTGTCCATCTGCCGTAAGACAACACGGCGAGGGTGGCCAAGATCTCATCTGAAGTGCGCGCAATCATCTCTCAAAGAGCTAAGTGGCAAACTTTGTGAATGCACGCCAAAGAATTCTTTTATCGCAGCAATTTGCAGTTGAGTTTCAAAGTGCGGTAATTTGCTAAGTTAGTAAGTGTAGATAACATTTTTGAAAGGTCACTGGATTGTTTTGCTTTTTTTTTGTACCTGTACAAACGGCATCTCTCTGTCGAGTCCGTTTTTGGAAATTTGGACTCATATTATCACGTGTATCTTCCATAAATTCATACAGTACAGGGTATAAAAAAGGATAATTATTTATATAATATTCTTTAGAAACATATATAATTAATAAAATAAAACAATACGCACACTACCATTCATTAGACACACACGCGCATAACTATAATTATGATACGCACTTTTTCTGTTTTTTATTATTATTATTTTTTTTAAATGATTAAAATATTGAATATAGTCAATGTGAAGTAATCCTTTGATATTATGAATTACGGTAGAATTTTCAATGCAGGTAGTCTCTAGTATACGTAAATTTTTGTTATACATTGCAAAATGGAAAGTAAGTTTTGTTGATAAACTAACTAACCAAAAACTTAATGATTGCAGGCTATGTAACGTGTTATTATTAAGCTTTTAAACGAAACGAATCTTCAAAATAATAAAAGTGATAATTATAAAAAAGCTTCATTCAAAGTTAGGAAAATTTATACAACACCTTTAAAGAGAAACGTGCAAACTTCCGACGCGCACTAATTTCGAATTTTGTCAAAACGTCGCAATAAAAGTACAGTCGGCAAAACAGGGCAAGTACAGTCAACGTAGCCATAAAGACTGCGATAGCGTAATGACGAGACCTCGTGAACCGTTGACTGCTTCGGGCCATGAAACATGCTGTGCCCTCGCTAATTCCGGTACTAACTAGGTTACCGGGCAGTACTTAAAATCGGTCGAAAAGTTCGGTTATTTAATATAAGTTTTATTTATTATTCCCTTATTAAAAAGTAATTTAAGTTAACACCTAAAGTTTGTGTATTTTTTGTTTCATTGATTTCAATTAACTTGGTTTGAGGTAGAATCAAATACTTAGACGTGTTAGCAATAAAAAATGATTTGTTAATAATATCTCTCTAATATCAAAACAATTTATATATGTATACTTAATCAATATTGTAAGTAAAACAAAATAATTGAAAACAAATTTTAAAACTATATCTTCAATTTTAATACTTCCTCTTGTATTCCACGCTCGATCCTACTAAAAGTTAAGTGCAACATAAAACTAGGCCCGAAGATCTCTCGCTACTAGTTTCGTGGCTCCACGACGAAGTTTTCTAATTTATTCATAACACGAAACCCTCCCTTGTAAAGTTGGTAGGAGTTCCGTTAACAATACGGATGAGCATTTCAAAGAAAAATAATTTGTACTCAACGGAAAACGTAAAACAGTCGAGATTGAGTGTTTCGAGATGTTTTATGGTAATGAGTTCGGATTGAACGAGTGTTGAGACGGTAACGAAGTTACGACGATAATGTGAT
>DWPA01007294.1:0-10418 GCA_018251375.1 Calpodes ethlius | reverse complement strand
ATTAACACTTAATTCATTTTAATATCATAATAATAGACAAAACTTAAATTTTCCTTAATTTAAATTAGCAGACGTCCTTCACGTCGAGGGTTACTTGAATATAACATTAAATCTTGAACAAATTTACATACTCAAGGTATTTATGATTGTATATTTTGAACATAACTGCGTTAAACATAGTACTGGAAGCGGTCACCGCTACTCGTCCGCACTATGCAAATGGAGATAATATGCGTACTAGCTAAGTGACCGAGTTGCTACGTACGTATCTACTTACAATGAGGCTAACACGCTGCCGAGTTACGGATTAAAACCTGCTAAACGACCGCAGTGGCGATGTGCATGCGTTTCAATTTAGCCGGGTTACAGCAGAAATCGCGAGCACAGCGCATGTGCATGGCCAAATGGGGTTACCTCACCCACATTCCTGTCTTCCGGAATTTCACTCACGTTGACACTCGCAGTGTACTGATACAATACAACAATTATAATTGTGATCCTCATCTACATAAACAAAACGATATTCGTGATGGCCCTATTGACGCAGTCGTAAACCACGGAAAATTACTTCCATATCTAAATGGTAGACTTACAAAACATTTAAGGGTAGATAAACTCAACACCAATCTGAATTAGAGCAGTTAGAGCAATATGTTGTTCTTAGGCTGTGTCCTATAGTCCATTAAGGGGTTGAAGCCATGTAGTAACTGCTTCCTATAAGCATTCTTTACCTTAGAGACAACATCGACATTACCAGCCCAGAAGCTAACTGAAACCATGCCGTATCTTACAGGTCAAATTTGCTGATGGTCTAACATTCACTGTGCTATATATTTCAACCCTCCAAACTTTTATTACTGTCCTATGCATCAGCCTTCCGTTATTTACGGCGAGATTTTCGACGATACTCTTTTGTTTTTATGAGACAATATACAAATAAATACATATAAAGTAAATTATACCGAAATACAAATAATAAGCATTATATATTTAATAAAAAAGAAACTTTTTTATTTTCTTTTAATTAAACAATAAATAATAATCGGTCCTTCTTGGAACTGGTTCCGCTTGTTATTGAGGAAAAGCGGAGCGCGCGACGCTCGCATCATAAGAGTCAGAATAGAAATTCAAGGAAATAATTCAAAAAATCATATACTACAAGGATCCGTCGATTTCCATAGAACATTTAGGCTGGTATACTTTTTATTATATAGTACAATTATAACTCCACTAAAATGGTACCATTTTAAAATGTAGCATTTTTTTTCGATGCAGTGAATTGAACATTAACTTATAAGTATTAAAAAAATCATTTATTTTTTAAGAATTTTATGGTGTATAGTTAATGAATTAAACACATTCAACAACACCATTTATCGGGGAATCCTCGCCTTGATCATTTCCTAATAAATATTTCATTATTATGCAATTATTAAACAAATAATACCCAAATTCATAACATTATATTTTTGAGACTTAGGTGACCTTGCACGTGTTTTTGCTTCAAAATTCAATTGTTTTTATTCCATGAACCTATATGTATCAAACAATACTTTTAAGCATATCAATTATTTTAACTTAGCACTAGAGTACTCGAAGATAACTAAAAAACTATTCATAATACAAAAACATTTTAATTAACAGTGTTCAGCACTAGAAAATAAAGCGATGACAGCGGAAATAAAGTGAACATCCGCATGACATGTAGGTGCACGTGTGCTGTAGTATTCGTAGCACTATTGCCGTGGATAGGTATATTGTTTACGTGGTTCTTTGAAAACTTTTAAATTTTCTTACTAAAGTACTAATCTAAAAATGTACAATCATTTAAGTCACCATTTTAACAGTTCCATAGTCAAAAAGATACACTTAGAGTACCATCTATCCAAGCGCGGTATTCCTCAAGATTCTACATACATACGTAATGTAAATCGTTGGGTAGGTTATTTAAAAAATATTGAGGTTATAAAGACACTTGCCTAGTCAAAAATCCGATTGTGAAAATGTTCAATTTTGGAGTATTCGTGTCAAATTATAATTATATCATTCGCTTATAGTTAAGTTAATTATGTATTATAATTATTAATGTAGTTAAACAAAGACCTTAAACATTTAAATCCTAGTCAATAACAAACAATCCAATGGCGCTACATCCCTCCTGTTTGAGATCGTTATCCCTGTACCATACAATTTATCCCGAAAGTACTAAGTACTTATAAATGGTGGTTTTATCCACATGGCTACTTGCAATCATCCTTTCTCAAATCGACCGTAAATATTTTTTAGAGTTTCTGTAAATACCGAATAAACAAACAGAGGAGTCAGCCGATAGTAAGCGGTCAACGAGTTACTGGGTTCATGCGACGATGACCACTTACCAGGTAGCTTGTTTATCGGCTATTTACATAAAAAGTCGGTGACTTATAAAATGTATACCATTAAGAATAAATTTAGACGATGTTACATGTGTAAAACTGAAGCCTAATTTACAGCTACCCTCGAATGTAAGAAATCTTAATAGTTTGAACCTTATTCTAAAACGATACACAAAAAAAACAACATAATCAGAAATATTTAAATGAACAAATCTAATAATATTATATTCTAAGCATACCTACTAATTTCATGTACAAATTATCGCAGAAGCTGTGTGATAAGCTATAACAGATAAGATAAGGACACTGCATTTCTATCCATTATTAAAATAAGGGGATAATAATAAAATCATACTGAGACAAAAATGGATGTTACTTCATAATAGATAGTTGATCGATGTCGAGTTGAACGATCATGTATGTATCGACCTTTACTTGGTTACCTAAATAACCGTGATACCCTATTAAGATAATCCGCATATATACATACATATAATTCATGAATGAAATCCAATATATGATATATGAATGACGTTGAGTCTCCAACGAAACCATCACATCGATGACATAAAGACTTAACTATTACCATCAGTCAAGGTTGAACTTCGCTGCCGCAGAAGCACAACCCAATAAGCCAAAGCAGAGCAGTGGAATTTAAAGCTTCAAATTTGATAAGCCCCGGATCCCATTTAACGATCTCCGTTATTACGTCACAAGACATAAAATCTTCTATTACATCGTTGTCGCGTTAGAAAAAAATCTGACCATGAGTCACGCAGGTTGCCATCGCGGTCTAATCAATGTCACCAACCAAATAGAAACCGTATTTTACGATCACCTACATCCACTTTACGATTTCGCTGGCGACACACAGAGGCCTTGTATATCATATAATATTACGTACCTTTCACAGATTGTTAGTCTGACAGCAACTTTGCGAATTTAGGTAGGTACATTTTGATGCGGTTCGAGATACACAAATATTTGTCTGAGCGAGCAGTGGCGCGATAATGCACAAGTTCGCCCAAATTTTTGTCGACGAACGAACCAAAACACGAAATTAATTTGAAAACTTGTAAAATAAGACATCAGTGAGTTAAGGTATGTGGCCGGAGGTTTTCGTCGCTGGTGCACGGCCGAGACAAAGAATTGCCAATTATTCCACCTGCCCCCACCGCAGCTGGCCCGGCTGCTCTTTTTATTTATTTCAACGACGCTGATATTTTTATTGTTCGCCTCTGTCGCTGAATGCTACTCAAATACATACTTACACACACATAAGGACACAGTACGTACATTTTGCGTACGATGCTAATTGATTTAAAATACGAACGCAGTGCAAGTAGCGACAAAAGGTGTGGAGTAGTTATCTCGAGAAAAGTGTAAGCCAAACATGTAACGATAATGGACTGATAGTCACCTGCAGTTGAATCCCTTGTTAACTTTTACGATGCTAAAAATTCCTTTTAAACTGTTTGCTCCTAGTTAGCAACTATCGAGCGTTATCAATAATAACCAGTCGCCACCTAAGCGGTCATGCACTCTGCGGTGTAGTGATAGTAGGTTTTTAATTATTTGCATCAGTAATAAATTATCTATATTTATTATCGTTAGTTGGAACGTGGTTATTCTTCATATTTACATTAACGTACTAAACTTATAGAGGAATTTACTGCACTGCTATGGGACAGTTAAATAGATTTTAACTTGAAAATAAAATATAATTTTAAGTAGGTATATACGCCGGCATAAGTATAAATAAACGGCTCCTTTCACCTTTGAATACATATTAATATTTGTGATATTTCACAATCCTTAACAAATATTATCTAAGCAGGTGCTGAAGAGAGTAACAGTATATCATGTAGCTAAGAGACCCAAGCTCGTACAGACTTGAAAAAGGAATAAAAGTAGCAACTCATGACATATAATCTATGGGATGCAGTGAAATCAAACAATATCACTTTTCTAATAACAAGATCTCAAACAACATAGATGTGGCTAAGTACTTAAGTTTCTAAAATAAGTTTAAAATACAAACCAAGTTTACCATAAAACAGAATTTATATAATGAAATCTTAATCTATCCGGCGTCGCGAAAAACTCACGGAGGATCGATACTACGTCTGTAGCTATTCCACAAGAATCTCAGACAAACAAAAAAGACGGAAGCGTGACGAGCTGCGATATTGTAATCGAATTAGGATTATAAAAAGACGTTCGTACATATGGCATTGAAAACGATTCTGTTAAAATTTCAGTGACAGACAGTATTTTTAAAATTTAATTTCGAAAGCAATATATCTTTTGTTTGCGTAAGATGTTGTAAAATAAATACCTTATGCTTAACTTGTAGCATTAACTAACATTAATATTCATGTTTCTGCAAATCTTAAGTTCCTTCATCCAATACAGCTCTGCGATCACCAATTATTGTGATCACCTTTATGATTCTTCCTGGCATATGTCCGTACTTAACCACCGTGTCCCCTCTAATTTTGAGGTTAGTAGACTTTTGAGCCATTAAGACTTTAGCAGCGGCATAACTCTCTCCCTCGTAGCCCGCTGAGCAACTTTCAACTAGCAGACTAACCGCGAGTTTACTGTTCACGTCACGACTTTGTCGGTCTGGTAGCGCGCACCGATTGATTTCTGTCTTCGTTTAATCTAACCTCCCTCTTCAGCTAAATGTATGCCACCAGATAATATAATATTTACAATAACCCAATTAGGTACCTTGATAAAAATAACTTCTAAAGACAACAAATACGAATGAATTCAACTGCAAATTTGATTTCCTGCTTGAATAATAGGAGATTAAATGTTTGTTTATAGTCTGAAGGGCAGACGAAAACGAAGCTGGATCATACCAGACTGCCTAATGGATAATAGGGTAACGCTCATGGACAACTCAATAGCAGAATCTAATACAACGCCGACGGCAGGAAAATGACTTTTACAACGTTTTAGACGTGAAGAATTTTCATGAACTTTTATACGTCGAATTTTCTTCTACGATTATAAAACTTGATAGGGTACGGTTGGACATGTTCTTATGTACTTCCTCACGTAGTTAAGAAATGAAAGCCTTACTTTGCTATACATTTTTGACTAATTTGCACAAGAATGACCTAAAGAAGTATGAGAACAATGGCCCGGTCGTTCAGACTTGCGTAACGTCTTATTGATTAATCTCAATTACTCGGTGGACTATACTTGTGGTGTTTGGGTGCAGTCAATATAGAGTTTGAATTAATGTTAGTCTTTAACACTTTTTACTATTGAAATACAAGAATGTATGTAGAAGTATTTTTGTTTCTTTATAAAACTTTGAAACAGCCACGTTTTCTTTACGAATATTATTAGTATATTAAAAAAAATTTATTCAGCCATTTCTACGATACAATATTTGTTTACATTCAGTGTGTTGTATAAATAATTTACCTTTAAACTGAATATGACTTACGTTAAATTTCTGCTTCAAGCTTAGATACAAGCTTATTAATACCAGCTTTCTCTGCTCTCATACACGAATTACCATTAAGTGCCCAGCTGAGCTGAGAGTCAGTATACCAACCATCGTCACAACATTCTTTGCTTATATCATAATAACCATCGATTAAATAGTACTTAACCGTCCCGACCGATGCGAGAATATTCAAGGAGATCGTATAAAGATGATTTCTTTGAGTGCATTAATTATGATCCCACATCTAAATCACATCATAAACGACCCGCATTGTACAAAAATACAGAAAAAAGATCGAAGCGAGAAGACGCGGACACGATGCGTCGACATGGTTCGTCGACCCCGTCGATATTTCTCGAAATTCACATCGGAATCCACGCTCTTTTCGCTTTTTTAATTGTAAGTACCAGCTACCCAGCGACAAGGTGATACGTTTACAGCGAAAAATGTACAAGCGCGTCTTCACACTGAAATTACTATAACGGAACACGCATACAAATTTGCCAAAAATCCAGATAGATTAAAAAATGTACGTCCTCTTAACCGAAATCGCTATCAGAGCTATGTAAAATATTTCATACAAAAATACGTAGAAAAAACAGTATATTTAATATACCACAAGTTACACCTAAGAGAACAATTTTATACCATTAATTAATTTTTTTATACCCACCAAACGCAGCACGGAAGTCTGATTTTACGCATTTGCAAAACAATAGATTCAACCGTTGAAATCTCTCAGAAAGACTTTAATTGTATTGCCCGATTTCTACAAAGTAATTCCATGCGAATGTAAGTACATAGTGTTCCGGAGAATTATTATTGAAGGCAAATTTGAACGCAATCGTGTATGGTTTTTAGAATGACTGGCAGCGACCCAAGACGGTGGATAAATAGAACACGGGTAGGTAGATTAATTATTATGACACAAGAGTTATTTAATATTTACGTATTAATTTAACCACTAGATCCTTATCGTGTCAACAATCAACCAAATTGTCATATCCGACAAATCAGTTGACCGCGATGATGGCTGCTGTGGTTAACAAGTTTAAGTAGCCCACGAGGAAGTTATTACATTTAATATTTTCAAAAGCATCGCATTGTGACATGCGTTTATGTGACAACACGCAATGCGAGGCAAAAACTGTTCATACACCGGTCGACGCGTACCATACGAGTATGTAGGGTTGACCCGTTATACTCGTAATCAAACGGGTCTGATATGAAACATTACTCATACCAGTTTTAAACACAAATCATAAAACTTAATCAGTAGACATAGGTTACAGTAAATTAGCAGTGAATTAATTTAAAGTGTAATTCTAAGCAACTAAATACTTTAACGATGATAAGGCGCGTTCATTAACCCGAGTTGAACTCCAGTTACGTATCCACGAGATCGGTTCTATTCTGTTAGGTAGGAAGCGAATGAAGAAAAGAGTATTTAAAAATACAATTTGAGGTGCGACCCTAAGTTACGAGCACTCGATGATGTTTAGTCGATTATAATTAGCCGCGCTCCCGACCCGTGTGCTCAGAGTCCAAGTCATGAGCGATTGCGATTTTACCAACATACTTACAAACGCATAAAGATATTTCTACGATTAAGTAAAGTTAGATTTTAGTGTAAATTTATATGATACTGCTAAAAGACTTATGATCCCATATAATAAGAAGAGAACGACTTTTGTACTTAATAAAAACAATTTATCTATGTTTTGATTATTATACTTAGTATCCTGTAATACGAACACCAAAACACGCGAACTTGCTACAAAAAGTAGATACTTTTATCGGAAAATTAAACTGTCATTAAAACATTATTGAATCCAAAATTAAATCTAAACATACCGGCTAGAGATTTTTTTCGTTATGAAACATTCAACAAACAAACAAAAAAAAAACTTAACTGTCAAAGCATCCTTGAGCTCTCTCGTCACCAAGTGGCACGCAAAGATTAATTATATTTCAAATAAGGTTTAATCGCGACGTAAAAATGTTACTGAATAATCACAGATATACACGTAACACGAAATTCATTATTTTTTTCCATGACCTCTTTTACACGGAACCCCTGTAGCAGGTAACAATTCTATCGACTGCTCATCTAATATTTAAGGCTCTAATTACGCTTAAGACATTCGTAAAGTGATCACTTTAATATTATTTCATTAAATTTTTATGTTTCTATCAATTTTTTTTTTACATATTTATGTAAAATTTCATACCACAGGTAATTTTCTATTGTATAATTGGTTATGTATGAGTCAATATCCAATGGTATACATAATTTTCTTCCTACATTATACTTACCAATAATAACCCTCTAAATTAAGAAAAGTCTAAGTCTAAAATCTAAGTCTCATTTTGTATTGGATATCTTACTGTTTTAATTTCCAACAAAACTGAAGCTTATAAAAGATTTATTCCATACCAGCAATACTCGTTCATATCGCCATTTAATACAAGCAAAATTTAAAAAAAATAATGTAATAGGCTCAAGAATGCTTAAGAAACACCATTTGTTAATATACAACAATTCTACAGGAAGAGTCTGATGTACGTACAAGAACGTTCCATATTAACTTAATTGTGGGAAAAACCTATGCTAGCGCTAATGGTTTGCAACCATTGTATAGAACTATACTGAATAAAGTTCAGTAAAACAGTGTTCAATCATCTGTCACCTATAACTGGAGCCGCGACGGGTGTACTGGGTGCGCGGCGTGCGCCTGCGCAGGAACACGGCAGATGTGTGCACACGAGACACCTCTGCTCTCAACTACCTTCACGGCACATAATTTTATTTTTATAATCCAATAGGCGCGCCTTATTAAAACAAAATGTAGCAGAATTAACGCGATATATAAACGCTAAGTAGCTCTCGAATTAACTATCTTTAAGATTATCAGATACATAGGATATATTAAATACAGGAGTATAAGGAAAGAAACAAAATTTACTCGAGTTTAAACCCTATTATACTTTTAAAAGTGGAAACCACTCACTCACTGAGTCAGACGCGAGAAATAAGGAATCGGTACTATATTTAGTACATTAATACTATGAATAGACGCGCCCACGATACGTAGTCATGTAAATCAACGCCCGGCTAATGTATTACAAACTCACGACAGTCGCGTCTCAAGCGGGACGCATAACAAAACTTATTTCAAATTCATTTAAATATACAGTTTAACGATGCGTCGGTAGGCTCAGAATCATTG
The DNA here is from genome assembly GCA_018251375.1 of Calpodes ethlius. Taxonomy (NCBI): domain Eukaryota; kingdom Metazoa; phylum Arthropoda; class Insecta; order Lepidoptera; family Hesperiidae; genus Calpodes; species Calpodes ethlius. Next base: position 1,344 of record DWPA01007294.1, on the reverse strand, counting down.
TGTGGAACGGGAACTACCTGACCCGGAAAGTAGCCCTCGATAAGGACCGTGACTACTACAATTTGACTGATAATGAGGTTAGTTAAAGGCAACCAGAACGCGTAACTCGTATGGATTTACACGCGCCACTATTCCCACCTGTAATCAAATTCTTTGTAAATGAGGACAAGGTATTATAGGTAATAATGATTAATAATTATATAAAATATTCAATAATTGACAGATAACAAATATAATCATAATAAGGAAGACTGAAATAAGAAGATTAAAAAAACATAATCATAACGTGTCTATTCTAAAAGGTATTTGAGTGGTGCGCCAGTAAAGGGCAGAAGCGATGTGTCGACACATGGCCGGCTCACCGCAATGCGGCAATGTTACTCCTATGTACATACATATTACGAGCCACTCTCCACTCGCTAATACTCTTGCTTTATTTATAAATTCAACGCACACTGGAAATATTCGAGGCAATATAATAACGGACTGGACAGCTCGATGATACGCGTCAACTATGTACTAACAGTTCACACTTGTTTACAAATTAGTTTACACTTATTAGGTACTCGAAGAGGGATAGGTTAGGTCCTTGTGTGGGCCTTGTATGGTAATACTGAGGGGCTTTTGTGTTTCCATGCAACATTTATCTATTTCCACCGCAAGGTCGTAGTATTTTGTTTACAAATGTCATCATGAAACGGTACACATCGCGTCGTTTTACCGCGTTTCCCGTGTATCTTCAGCGGCAGCTCGATCGGCCGAGTATCTCATTCATTTATGTGTACAAACCGCAGAAATTACGTTCCGAATATCTGAACATTTGTTGGAGCGTTCGAGACCGATTGAGGTGCTGGACGGATGCGTGCGATTATAATTAGGATTGTATTTCTGATTCCGACGAAGCTCAGTATGGCGGGCACCGCTGAATTCCATCTGAGTCATTGTGCCCGTTCTGTAGCCTTTATTTTCGTAAAACACTTAACCCTTTCACGCGCATCATTGTTTGCCACCGTGGCAAGTAATAAAATTTTCGTCACTCAATAATTAACGATAATTATCATCGATTTATTTGATGAGATTTCGCTTTTCGTCAGGTGCGTAAGTGAGTTCAAAGTTTTAAGTTGGTATCTATTAGGTTTCTTAACAGCTTGTTTAACAGATTTTCAAATCGCAATAGCTAACGATCGATTAATCATTCAAGTATAAGTACTGGGCGATGAAGCAATAATGTAAGAGATCATTAGAAGCTTAGCGTCGACACAGTCAGTTCTAGTTTGCTGTCATGATATATTCAAGCTAACAGATAGCTATATCTATTATTAGATGGGAATATTACGAACCTTA